>LZPO01034861.1:186823-200834 GCA_001675575.1 Neotoma lepida
GGTGCTGGAAATCGAACCCAGGTCCTCTGGAAGAGCAGTCCNTGCTTTTAACCACTGAGCCATCTCTCCAGCCTAGCTAACACTTTCAAAGGAGAGAATGAATAGCTATATTCATTTCAGAATAACTGAAAGNGGGGCGGGGGANTTATTCCCAATCTACATAAGGATGCCACAAGAATGAAAACCACAGGCTAATATTTCTCAGGAACATAGGTGTAAAAATCNTTAGAATATTAGCAAAGCAAATGAGACGATGTGTGAAGAGTTCTATACCACACAGAGTGGAGGTTGTCTCAGCTGTGCAAGGTAGGATCCTTANCCCTACAGGAGACAGGTTAATCCTAGACTGAAGAGAAAAAGGATCACACGGTCATAAATACAAGAAATGTATTGACAAATTCACATCTGTGAGAAAAATCATCAGTGAACTGGGGACTTGAGAGACGGCTCAGCAGTTAAGAGTAGTGACTGCTCTTCCAGAGGACTCGAGTTTGATTCCTAACACTTCACATGGTGGCTCATAACCACGTATAACTCCAATCCTAGTGGAGCCTNCCCCCTCTTNTGGCTTCTGTGGGTACCAGGCACACACGTGATAGACAGACATACCATGCAAGCAAAGCACTCATTCACNTAATTGATATAAAAATACAAATCATTTTTAAAACAAAAATTTTAAATACTGTCAGTAACAGCAGGAACTTCCTCATCTTGATAAACAGTATCAACCAAAACACTACAATCNGGTGGAAAAGTAATAATGGAAGGAGCTGGGGGAGGGAGTGAATATGTTAAAAATACATTGTAAGAAATTCTCAAAGAATGAAAATATTGTTAAAAAGGCACTACAGCTAACATCAAGGTCAACAGTGAGAAACTAGAAGCTCCCCACACTGTTCAGGAGCAAAGGCAAGGACTTCCCAACTCGCTTTTCTTCTCGGCATTGTACTGGATGGGGCTCTAGCGAATGCACTGGGACCAGCAAAGCAGTAAAGGATACAGGCACTGGAAAGGAGAAGCATCCGCTCACAGATGACATAGACCCATGTAGAGAATTCGGGGCATGGGGTATTGTAAGTCAGTGGAAGAGGCTCGTCTACACACATCAGACACAGATTCAATCCCCAGCACAAACTAATGAATGAAACAACAACAACAACAACAAAAAACAAAGGGAGGGAGGAGATGGGGAGAAAGAAAGAGGAGGAGAAGGGAAAAGGGGAGGTCAAGGGGGAGGGCAGAAAAGGAGATGATATTTCCAGCAGGGGCTTTTCTATCTTCCTCGGAGAAAATTTAAAGAATGTTAATAACCCTACTGTATCCCCATTATTACTAATAAGATCCTTTCGGTCTGTCAAGCATCCTCTAAAATTGGCACTTCCTATGGACACTGGCAAAATGAGCAAGGCAAGGTAACGACTGAGATGTTTCTTTGATAATCAGAATCTGCTGAGTAACCTATTGTACTTAAGAACTACAGCTTGTGGCAACCGAGAACGTCAGAAATGCCAAGGCTAGGGCTAGATATTGTGGTAGTTTGAAGAACGGCCCCCATAGGCTCATAGATTTGAATACTTGGTCACCAGGCAATGGAACTATTCGATAGAATTAGAAAGAGNAGGAGGTGTGGCTTTGTTGGAATAGGTGTGTACTTGGTGGAGGAAGTATGTCACTGGGGGTTGGCTTTGAGGTTTAAAAAGCCATGCCAGGCCCAGGTTCCCCCNATCAGGGTGTAACTCAGCTACTGCTNCAGCTCCATGCACACTGCCATGCTTCCTGCCATGATGATAATGGACTAAACCTCTGAAACTGAAAGCAAGTCCTGATTAAATGGTTTCTCTCATAAGAATTGCCTTGGTCATGGTGTCTCTTCACAGCAGTAGAACAGTGGCTAAGTGTTGGTAACAGTACTGTCAAGTGCATCTTGTTTACTAAGGAAACAGGGTCACTGAGGTGGACATAAACAACAGAAAGGCTCAGGTCCTAACGTTGGTGGAGCAGGGCTTGGATTCCGGGCACTCAGTGTCTGGGTACCTGTTTTCAAACCTGCATGACAACAGTGTCACCATGGCAACTTGCCAGCAACTCTTCTGTCACACTATGTAAAGGTTTTTATTTCAATGACCATAAAATGGTCCCTGTGAAATAAATGCCTGTCAGGGGTGACTGAGAACTGTGGGTTCTGGAAATGCCAGCCTGGAAGAGCAGTTGTACACAAGGGCTCTGATGACATCTGAATGCACAAAAGGATTTCCATGCTCCTACCCTGAAGAACCTAAACCTTCAAGCTTGTTCAGCTCCTCTGTCCTTTCGTTCAAAAATGACTGCCACCATAAGTTCTCGAATTACTAAGAAAAATTCAGAAACTTTTAAAAAATGTGATGAACTAATTTAGTTGATTTGAAAACAAACGAAAGGAAAAGAGTATGCAATTATTTTTTTATGCTTTGCATTTTACACTTAAATCTGTGGCCACTTTTGAGTTTCTTCTTCTCTTCACTTCTCTTCTCCTATATCCCCACCTCCTTTTTTGCTAGAAGGTCTCCTTCTGTAGCATAGGTTAGCCAAGAGTTCACTGTGTTGTCAAGGTTGGCCTTGAATCCGTGGCCATCCACCTGCCTCAGTCCCCCAAGTTCTAAGATTAGAGGCATGAGCCAACACACCAGCTTAAGGAAGTTCTTNATTTTGGAAGAAGGCACAACCCTTCACAGTTCTTAGAAACAAGTATGTTGTTTTCTGATGCATAATCCATCAGGTAAAGGAGGTACAGTGGGTGAGGGGCAGNAATGCAAGGAGACAACTGTAAAACTAGGTAGGGCGACACCTGGGGGGTTGCAAGAGGGGTGGTGTCAGAGGTGGGGGTGAGTGATCATGTATATCAGAGCTCCCAAGTTTTCTAGTCTATCCTTCCAGACCTGCCCAAACCTCCTTTGAGTCGATAAGGATGAATAATGTCAGATGCTGACAGTTTTAGAGTTTTATAGAAAACCCTGCCTAACTATTGCATCCCACTGAGCGCTTAACTAGGCTGTGTGTTTCCATCTGATTGTGATTGCATTCTGGGTCGCTTCCCACCACTCTAGGTTACAGCTATTCACGGGACACCGGTGTAACTGTGAGATGCTGAAGTGTGGGACCTCACATGATACACAGCTTTTAAAATAGGCAGGGTGACATAATGCAACAGCTATGACCAAGTTATGGTGGAAAATATCTCGAGAGGAAAAATAAAGATGACTAAGAGATTGCCAGTTTAGAATCTAGACCAATGTGCTGGGGCAAGAAGAGCGAGGTAAAAGGAANCTTCCTGTGCTCCTCTCCTTCTCCTTCCCCAGCAACAGTTCTGAATCTCTGCAGTGTTTTGTAAGGTGTCCCGGGAAAGAAACAATACAAGATAAAAGAAAAAAAAAAAAAAGTTAGGATTTGCTAAAGACATCAGAGCCCCCGGGAAAGCTCGTGGGTGAAAATTGGACAGCTCTCTTGACATTTCTTTATCCATTTCCAGAACCTTCTACCTCTATCTCCAAAGTTTAAGGACATTGTCTCCCTTTTCAGGATGACAGGCAAGGCTCTCCCTGGATCTCAACAGCAACTTGGTTGTCNAGTGCCCAGCGCCTTCCAAAAAGATTGCAAGTGGCAACCCATACCCTCTTCTAACAGTAGGTGTCAGCACTGACCTTGCTCATTCATTGCCGTCNGTGAGAGCAAGCCAAACTCAGGTTATTTGCTAACTGGCAACAGCTTAAGGACAAACANTATCTAAAATGTTATTTTTAAAGAATATAGGCAATTAGGCGAGTAACTTAAAAATCTGACGAATCTCTCGGCAATTAAGAGACTGGAGAAACTGCGAACATTTAGACATGTTGAAATGTGAGATGGAAACTTTGTTTACTTAAAATAATTTTCCTTCTTCACTGAAGTGTCATGCAAAGCTGGTTAGTACAGCGTTTCTGAAGAAAACAAGTGCTTGGAGTTAGACACAAAAATTCTCATTTTATTAAATGAAATTTACATCTCAAGCCCTGACAGCTTAACATTTTTTTATTACATTGGTTTATATATTTGTGTGTGTTGTGTGTAGGGGAGGATGGGTGTGGAGGTCAGAGAATAACTTGCTGAATAAAATCCTATTTTCTGGATTAGGCTACAATCTACTTGCCCATTTACCTGAAGGACCCTTGATTGCTGCCAAGTTATAGATTGTGAATAAAGCTCCCATCAGCATCCACGGGTGGGCATAAATTTCCAAGTCATTTGAGTAAACACAAAAGCATGATCACTGTAAAGTGGGGGTGTGTTTAGTTTTGTTGGAGGCTGCCAAACTGTCTCTATAGTTTATAGTGTTTTTTAGTCCCCTACAATGGGTGGAAACTGCTGCTCTTATCTCTAGTATTTACTCGGTTTTGTATTTGGCCATTCTAACAGAATAGGATTGCATGGTTGATTTGATTTGAATTTCCTTAGTGACAAATCACAAAGAATATTTGTTCATGTGCTTATTTTCCATGAAGATCCTCTTGGNTGAACTTTGCCTACATTTAATTGAGTTGTTCATTTTCTTATTCTTGACTTTGGAGCGGTCTTGGTGGAGTCNTGTCAATAACTCTAGTGNCCTCCTTCTCCCACCAGGACAGCCAAAGCAAAGAGTAAACCACCACATTCTGAGAAAACAACTAAAAGACAGTATCTATNTCCATCAGAGCACTGGAATCACCTTGGACACTGACAGGCTGGTCACTACAGGACCTCTGTAATCCTCACAGGCAGTTGGCCCAACAGAGAAAGCTGCCTGGAATCTAACAGACCCACTGTCCCCAAAGGAGGAGTTGGTGGGTGTGCCCTGCTTCCNACAGACAGTGTGGTTACTCTGCGGTGGCATCTTGGAACCAGAACCACTGTTAATGATCCCTCTTCTGAGACAGGAGCACACCTCCACCTCTGAAAATTTGCCTCCACGTTAACATCTCCACTTGGTGGCCCACCATTCCCACTACCACACCACTACTTCACCACTAAAGTGACTAAACTGCACAGTCACTGTTCCTGCCCCTCCCTGCCACTGTCACTCCTCCCCCGCCTTAGATACANTAGTGCTGAGCACCGAAAGTCTCCAAGTGTAATAGTGGACTCATTCGCTTCTGTGTAATTCCCCATGGTTCCTTCGCCTAGTTGAACACCCTATCGCTAAGCGATAACTTTGTATGAATTGTTATGTAATCTTCATGAACTGACGTCTTGTCATTGTTCAGTGCTGTCTTCTTCTTGCCTAACTTACCTATAATTTGCTTTGTCTGAAATTAATGCAGAGGTGTAGAACATGTTTTAAAATGTTTATTTCCACCACTTCTTTCTCTGGCCCTCCTTATCTATATCCAGTGTATGCCTTATGGGATTTTCTTTCTTCNTCTCCCCTTGATTTTTGAGACAAGATCTCTCTACATGACCCTGGCTACGGTGGTAAGAGCATCCTCTTCTGATCACTACTGGTTGTCCACATGTCACTGTTGAGATGACAGTTATTTTCATCCTTACGGTCTATACAAGTCTGATGGCATTCTATGGCTTTTATATCATAGTATTTGATGTGAACCAACTTGTGCGNCTCTGGATTATGACCACTTTGCTTACAAATTTGCTTAGACATAAAACAAAGTCTTAAAAAATTTTTTTAAATGAGTGTCTTATCTGGATGTGTGTCTGTGTACCACATGAATACCTGGTGCTCACAGAGGCCAGAGGAGCCATGTGATTCCCTGGAATTGTGTTTACAGACCTTTGCTAGCCACCATGTGGATGCTGGGAATCAAACCTGGGTTTTCTGGAAGAGCAGTTGTTGCTTTTAAACACAGCCATCTTTCCAGGCCCCCCAAAACAATGCTTTTTACGGGAACCCCTCTAAGGCCTCCCAGCAGGCGCACGCTCTCTGGCTGCAGGTTTTCTGTGCTGTGCCCATGCCTTCCCACTGGCTCAGTGGGACTTGAATGTGTTACATGTGTCCATTGCATTTCCTTCAGGTTTCACAAGACATTTAACAGCCAGTTCTGGGTCTTAATAATCTACTCACCTCAGCAGCTTTTACACTCTATCACCATGGTGGTCTCACTCACTCCCTGGGCGGGATCACTGCCCCCACCCAGACAGAGCTTGATACCTTCTTGTCCTGGGAATGGGAAGCCATCTTCCTTCCCTCCACCCTGTGGCTTCTCTACAGGACAGCGACCTTCTTCAAGCTACCCTGGCTCCATCCTCTAGTTCCCCTTAGCCCTCAGCATACCCTCACCAGCGGCTTCTGTATTTCTACGTTTTGTTGGTTTCTTCTGATTTTTGTTTATTTCCATGGCAGTATTTTCTATTCTTGTTTTTCTGTTTGATTGTTTCATACAGGGTGCCACCATGTGGCCTTGAACTCATGATCCTCCTGCCTCAGCCTCTCAGGGAATGAGTGCCTGGATTACAAGTATCAACTACCATGCCTGCCTTTCGGCATGAGGTGTGGGGTGTGTGTGCGTGGGTGTGGGGTGTTAAAGTTAACTTTCTCTTTGAGAAAAAAGGAAATGGCAGCACAGACCAAAAGAATTATAAAACAAATATATATATGCATATATGTGTGTATATATATATATATTCCAAATATTATTCCCTACCTGCATATTCTAGGTTCCTATGTCGAGGATGACAATCGGCTAATTATTTTTCTCTCTTTGGTGGTCTTATCAAGTATCAGCTTAGAATAGTTAATAAGTAAAANGAGGTTTTCGTAAAGTAAAAAGCGGTTTAGAAATTCAGTACATTGCCCCCTTTTCTTACACATTCATTCTTTTCTTAATAGTTCTTAGGTGACTTCATTTTCCTGGTGTCCCCCATCCCCTCTTACACTCCTTCTTCCTCCTCTTCTGTGGAATATATGTATCGCTTTACCNATTTGTACGCCATCCTTGCATAGGGGATGCTAATCTCTGTATTGTTCCAATGTTAGTGTATGCGCTGCCGGCCGAAGAAAAACTCTCTAAATAATCCTGATCGATGCCCATGTGAACTCATAGAGACTGAGGAGCATGCACAGGTCTGTACCAGATGGGTCCTAGAGCCAAAAGGAATGGACACATTTCCCTCATCCCTAGCCCAGAAGCTATCTCTAATTGATAACCACTTGCAAATGGAAATTTAGTTTTCTTCTAAGGAGTCTTACTAGGGAAACACACTACTCTTAAGGGCAGGCTGCACGCCCAGCAGTAGATGGCCAAGAGAAAATGAACCCAATGGCATTTTTGGAGGTTCCTTGTCTCATAATATGTCAGGTATCTTCCTTTAAAAAAATAACAAACAAAAACCATATTATTTTTATTTTTTATTCTTATTCTTATTTTATTTTATTTATATATTTTTCTTCTCTCTTTTTACCCTACAGGTCTCTTGCTTATTATGGCTTCCAGTTTGCATATTATGGCTTCCAGTTTAGTGTTTTTATGGGATTCCTAAGTGCAAACGAATGGGTCTCTGTTTCTTGTGCCTTCTCTTGGACTCTTTTCCTTCTATTTGTTTTGCTAATTCTGATGTGTTGGTTTTGTTTTATCATATTATGTCATATTATATTACATATTATACTATAATCCCACAGAAGCCTGCTTATTTTCTAATGAGAGACAGAAAGGGGGTAGATCTGGATGGAAGGGAGGTGAGGATATATCTGGATGGAAGGGAGGTGAGGATATATCTGGGAGGAGTAGAAAATCTATTTTCAATAAAAGGAAAAAAGCAAAAAATAATTATTAGGTAAGACTCAAATTTTGCTGCCTACAGAGTTTTCAGGGTGACCTTCGCTTACCACAACTGCATGAAAACTCTCCCTAGAGTTGCTCTACAGCCCCGATTCCTATTTCATTTTGTCCAGATGTCTGGCTAACACAGGACTCTGAAACCAGTCTTTCCCTTCACTGAGTTCCACATCATCATCGAACTGTCCAACCCACATCTCTGCCTCTGCACACCACAGTAGGCTGCATGATGTTTTAAGGGCCGACTTACTCTGGACTACTCTGGTGGCTTAAAAGAAAATGGCCCCCAAAGGGAGTGACACTANTAGGAGGTGTGGCTTTGTTGGAGTAGGTGTGGTCTTGTTGGAGGAAGTGTGTCACTGAGGAGGTGGGCTTTGAGGTCTCATATATGCTCAAGCCACACCCGGTGTGACAGTCTCCTTCTGCTGCCTGTGGATCAAGATGTAGAACTCTCAGTTCCTTCTCCATCACCATGTCTGCCTGCATGCCACCATGTCTTACTCTGATGATAATGGACTAAACNTCTGAAACTNTNAGCCACCCAATTAAANGTTTTTCTTCATAAGCGTTGCCATGGTCATGGTGTCTCTTCACAGCAATAGAGGCCCTAACTAAGACAACTACTTACATGGCATAGAAATTATACCTGAAATGTGAAGGGACCAGGGCCAGTTATTTTTTTTTCCCAGGGGCCAGTTTGCTAAGACCTCTGCCCCATATTACCTCACCATCCTGTGTTGACTCGTGTCTGGCTTCAACCAGACCTTCAGGAAGTATGTCCAGTCTGGTAGCCAAGCAGGGTCCTGCCCGACTACAAGCAGGAACTGTTGGTATTTTCAGTCAGACAGACCCCTGACACAGCAGACAGACCCCTGACCCTTCAACCACAGTTGCTGACCAGATGTCATGAGCCAATCATAAAATGATTCCTGTATCGGTAAGGGTCTATACCCAATCACTTCCAAGTACACTTAACCACAGCTGGAATTCCTCTAAGCAGGCTTAAAAGGGGTTGCCTTACCCTCCCCCCCGGGTCAAAGCCATTTTGGTTGGGCCCCAGCATGCTGATTTTTCTTGAGAATAAAGTGGCTTTCTGCAACTGTATATTGGATGTCTTCTGGTCATTTGGAGCGATCTAAGGACCCTACAAAATGCCCTTCACAGGTAAATGCTTTCCTGTGATGAACTAGGCTGCTAACTGTTCACGAACCTGGCCTCTACCCAATCATGTTGTTCAGCTAGCTTTCAGAGTCCTTTAGTGATCTCACTATGTTTGCCTTTGACTTTTTATTGCTTATTTTGTAACTCCACCCACTGAAACTGCAACATGCCTGTCAAATCAAAAGTAAAGGAATCCATAAGCACACATGTAGTTTTCATTGTTAAATCTCCCAGCAAACTGGGACAGAAATGCCTCACCCCAGTAAAATTTTCACAGCTTGGCTACTGTGATATAACAAGAAATAAATTTGGGTCTTTGTCCTTGTATGCTCTCTAAATNCCTTTTCTGGAGCATAGCTCCCCAAACATGAAGTTTTGGAAATGANAAGTGTCTTGATGTACAATAAAGAAGTGACTGATATTGAGGGTCNGGANGGTTTCAGCNTAGCAGCCGGTTAACAGGTGTGGTGGTTTGAAGGGGAATGTCCCCCATAGGCTACTTGATCCTCAGTTGGTGGTGCTGTTTGGGGAGGCAAAGGAGGTGTGGCCTTGTTGGAGGACATATTTCCCTGGACACATCTGAACCATAAGCCCAGATGCACACTTCCTTCTATAAAGTCGCCTTGGTGGTGGTGTTTTATCACAGCAATGGAAAAGTAACTAAGACACCAGGGAAACCAACTATTGATTAGAGGTTTCCTGACCTGAAGGAGCTGAGGGTTGAATGGATCACTAATTGATCATCATCTGTGATTTGATTAAACATGATTATGCATTGATGCCTCTACAAATACCCCCCAAAGGGCTGGATTGAGAGGGTTTCTGGNTTGGTGAGCACATGGAAGGGAGTGTACCCCAAGAGGACATAGAGACTTTGTGCCCATTTCCTCACATCTTGCCATTGGCATCTCTTCTATCTGAATGTTATAGCCCTTTGTAATAAACGGGTAAATGTAAGTAAACTGTTTGCTAAGTTCTGTAGGCCATTCTGGAAAATGTCTGAACCTGAGGCAGGGGTCATGAGAAGTTCTAACGTATAGCCGGTTGGTCAGAGGTTCTGAAATCTTTTTTTNTAGCAGCTAATCCACCCCCAAGAGGTGTTCATTGAGTAAATGCACACCCCTCCCCCTGACATACCATCAGCTCAAGAATGGGGTGCTGTGATAGCTCAGGCTTCTTTTTTGTTTGTTTGTTTGTTTGTTTTTTGAGACAGGGTTTCTCTGTGTAGCTTTGGCGCCTTTCCTGGAACTCACTCGGTAGCCCAGGCTGGCCTTGAACTCACAAAGATCCGCCTGCCTCTGCCTCCCAAGTGCTGGGATTAAAGGCGTGTGCCACCACCGACTGGCGAGGTTCTGAAATCTTAAACTAGCAATTAGCATGTGAGATTTGGAACAAACTTGAGCCCTCAAACTGTGGGGTCTGACTCTAACTCCAGGTAGATAGTGCCAGAATCTAATTCAATTATAAGACACCCTGCTGGAGGGGAGCCAAAGAATTGCCTAGTGTGTAGGGACACCACCCCTGCACAATATGGTGTCAGAAGGGAAGTGCTAGGTGTTAAGGTGCCTGTGTGAGGCAAGCAAAAGTTCATTCTTTTCTACGACTACAGATAATTGGCTTCTAGCAACCAGGTTGGGCTTAAACAATGATCTACTCTTCTTATGACTTGGTGATGTCTTGATGGTTCCAGAAGGAATGAGGCAAATACATGACATTGGGTCATTGAAGATAAGATGAATTTAAAGAAAGCCAGGACGTTCTAGCAGTCCCTGTGCATCGCCAGTCCATGACTACCGAGTCTGCTCTGGTGGTTTCCACTTCTTAGCATAGAGGATTTGTTCTCCGACCTGTTCAGCCAAGCTTAAGTCTTCCTTCTCCATCGTGCTTCATGAACACGTGTGGCTAATTGCTTCTAGCTATTATTAGAGTCCGGGGAGTCTGTCTTGACAAGATTCCTTTGCCGTCACTCAATTCACAGCTAATTGGGAGCCTTTCATTTATGGCCAATTATAACAGTTAATTAAGCTTCAATAATTTGATTTTTCAAAATCTTTTTTTTCATAAGATGAATAGGAACTCAATTTAATAAAAGAAACAATGTCTTCTTTCTCTCCTGTGATCTACAGTTTCATTTTAGAAGAGACTCTGAAATATGAAAACTACTTATTTCCTTGTTTTGTGAGATTGCAAAGGGCTTTTCAAATTCTTTAAGTGATTCTGTTCTGAGCTGTTTTAGGCTGTTCATTTAAATTTCACCAATCTTCATGGAATCCCATTGTAGACTCCTAGCAGGGACCTCACTGAAAGGGCAGCACGCAGTCTCTGACATTGAGTTGATTAATTCATGATGCAGGAGATCATCTACACAATTATTGCAGGGAACAGAATCTATTTCATACACTTAAAATACAGCCTCTCCTGCAGGAGATTCTGCTAAGGGGGCAGAATTGGCTGGAGCGTGTGTGTGGTAGATTAGAGGAGATTTAGGGAGGAAGACAGAAGAAAGGGAAGACTTCTCACAGGAAGAGGGAGGTATGAGGCCAGAGAAGGCATTATAGGTAAACAGGACAATGCCAGCAAAGGAGTCGGGTGGCAAAGAGTAGACTCCTTCCGGGGAACCTGGCTCAGCTGGGTATCGGACAATATGGAGGAAAATGACCAAGCCTGTCACTTGGCTTCCTTTATGAACGCATCATGTTCATGCCAATCAGCACATACTTGACTCTCTAGTCCGTATGGAGTCACAGTGACCTTCTGTGCAGGGACGTTATTGTCAGCATGGTGCTCAGAGAAACTCCTTGGGTGGTATTGCTTACCAGGATGCTTATCAGGTTGTCATCACATGCAAGAACATAGCACAGCTGAACAAGTGGCAAGCTATGGCCAAACGAAGCCCTTCTATGAGGAATGAATGGTATCTACATTTTAAGTGGCTGAAATTTTCAAGGGAAAAATAATACTTTGTCACATGCAAAAATTATATGATACTCAAATAACAACACACGAAGCAAATACTGACAGCTCCCATAGGCCAAGCACCATTTTAGGCTTCTGGGATACACAACAGAGATACCTGCTAGTCTGGGCTGTGCTCATGATTATGAAGATAGCTTTCTCGATTCTTTTCTTATCTAGCCTGGCTTTTCTCCACTGGCTGCTCCTATGCTGTGGGAAATTGTGGTTAGGTTCAGTTGTAATGATCATGCATTGATGTTAATATATACTAAGTCAAGTGGATCTTCCTGTGACATGACAATCTTTCCCCAGTCATCAGCTGGAGTTGGATGTGAAACAGCTAAAGATTACTGTTAATGTTAGGGAGGGAACAGGCAATCTTATCCACAATCTTATCCCTGGTAACAATCAATCCAATTTGTCCAAATTTGTCCGTAGATTTTAGTCATGGAAAATGTGGAGATTCTTTTCTAAGTCTTTCCTGAGTACAGACTGCCAATAGGAGCCTCACGCTCTCCTAAATTCGAATGGGTTCTCTGTAAGGGAGCCCCAGACTCACAATGAAAGACTATGACACAAGGTAAAAAGTTATAAAAAGACATCCTAAAAGTCTTTATAAAGTTTTCAGAGAACCCCTTCTGATAAAACTGCTTTCAGATGGACTCCAAATTAATGAAAATTGAATAAAAATATTTTTAAGTGACCAAGCAAAGTAATGGTATTCATGATATCATCTGAATGAAATGGTAGAAGTACGCCGCATTTTTAGTTTAGAGATTATTTCANTTTAGACATATTTAAATATGTCCCATTGGGGANAAATGGNCATGAACCACACAAGGTAGAAATGAATCTAGGAACTATTNTCTGCCATCCTCTAATAAACCGAGACTCAGTTGGTGATACATTTCAGTTGTGGTTGTGATGTCTTTGGGAGGCGGCATGGGATACTCGGGAGAGAGAGGCACACTGCAGAGAGAAATAGACTTGACGTGTGCGTGTGGATGAGCTCACCCACATGGGGCAGGCNGAGTGAGGGGAGAAGAAAAGCTGGGCATTTGAGNGAAGAAATCACACACTTCAGATCAGAAAAGGGAGGAATTCCTAAATCATNGCCTGAGAAGACCTGTGTGATCAGAGGAAAGCNGAGAACAGGATGTGCTGTTANGGTCAATGNGAGAGAATGTTGGAGGGCAAATCTCTGGTCTCAAGAGTCTCTCCTGAGGTCTGACTTAGGAGAAGGCCTGAGATTAGCAATGAAGAACTTGTGGCCACACTTCCAGACAGTGTTCTCACTGGCATGCGCATGCAGCCAGAACATGGTAAGCAGGAAGTGAGGCAGTGGATGGCGAGGACACATGGTGTCAGGGAAAGCCATGACCTTCCCACATACCTATGTCACAGGACCGAAAGAGAAACTAGTAAGATCTCAAGTTCTTGCTCTCACGGAGAGTATATGAAGGTGGTACCAAGGCGAAGTGAAGGCTGCTGAGATTTTCAGAGGTAGAAATGTGAGGAGGATAGTTAAAATACTGGAAAGTACCCAGTCAGAGGTATAACTGGGATACAGTGTGTTTTGATCTGAATTTTAGAAAAATTAGCAAGATTAGTTAGGCACTCAAGGACGGGAAATTTGGAAGTAGGAAACTTGAGGAGGAAGATTCCTGACACAACATGCTTCTCTGTCATTTCAAGATCTCCAGTCCATCTTGTCTTCAGAGCCCTTACCAGCACCACAGTACAAACCCATCATCCACATTCTCTTCTTCACACAGCTGAACTTTTGAAATGCTTCCACTCAGGAATACCTATCTCATTAAAATTCCCTTTGAGTCATCTTTGCAAGGTTTTACTATTTATGTCAACCTACACTAAGTTGCTGCCTTAGTCAGGGTTTCTGTTGCTGTGAAGAGACACCATGACCACAGCAACTCTTATAAAGGAAAACATTTAATTGGGGCTGGCTTACAGTTCAGAGGTCTAGTCCATTATCATCGTGGCAGGACATGGCTGCATGCAGGCAGACATGGTGCTGGAGACGTAGCTGAGAGTTCTACATCTTGATCCGCAGGCAACAGGAAGTAGACTCTGTCCCACATTGGGTGTTGCTTGAGTAT
>LZPO01034861.1:230203-251489 GCA_001675575.1 Neotoma lepida
CCTTTCTTAAATTATCCACTTCAGGCAGGCACTTTCACCCACATTACTGTTGGGAAAACTGAGGCTTAATACCTTTGGGCAACCTCACCAAATAGATATGAAAATGGTGGCACTTNGGAATGTCAAACCCAAGTGTATTATATCTTCACACTCTTCTGTATTATAGCATCTCTTTAGAAGATCAGAAGTTGGTGAGAAATTTCAGATCTCACAGAAACAGAACAAACAGGNATTCTCAAGATCTGCCAATCTCTCATTAGCTAGTNGAATGTGTGTAATTTTCCACATTGACGTGTTGAAACGTATTGCAGCTTTCTATACTTCACTGGCTGATTTGCAGGCAGAATGAATGAGTAGATTTCTTCCAGTTTCACACAAACTGGAGTAGCTGCACAGCCAAGTCAAGCTCAGCTGGNCTCTCGGCATTTTTCACCCTGTTCTACAAATAACGCAGTGATGCTTTTGAGGCTTGTGGTTGGTACTAAACACACGCTTGTTCANGCACTCTGAGCTTACTGCTTCCCTGAACATTGGCTCAAATCATAGCTAGGAGCAGAAGAAGGCCAAGAAACCAAACACTGCTCTCACATTTTNGAACTCACAAAAGCATGATGGGAAAAACAGAGTGCTTCAACAGGCAACTCAAAAGTCAGTTCCGGGACGGGAGAGTTCTTATGCGTGAGGGAACTATTGATTGAGGGAACTATTAATTGAGTCTGCTCTTGTCCTAGGTCAGAGACTCTGGAAAGCCAGGCACTCGGCTTTCTTGTCTGAATTCTGTCTCAGATCACAGTGTTGGCTGGTTTATGAGTAGGTCCTGCTTAATATCACTGACTGTCACATAGTGCCAATCGTGGGCTTTCTATGTGTGCTTTCTGATCCATNGGTTGGTTAATTAGTGCAGCAGTGCTGTGTGGGAGCTAATTGACTTGGCCATCTGATTTGCAGGTGAGGCTCTCAATCAAGGCTAATAACCACTATCCCACAGAGGCCACGCCTCAGCCTTCCCCTTTGCCACATCCTGTTTTTAGCTGAAGTACCCCTGCAGGCCCGGGGCGGGCAGAGGTGGGGGATATGGGGTGGTGGGCACAGACTTTTGTCTGCTGATGGAGAATACAATCATTCCAGTTCCCTCTAATCCAGTCATCCTCAAACTTCGGCATGCATGGCAGTCATCTGGTGTGCTTGTTAAAACACTGGTGGCTGGTGCCCCACCCCGAGGAGGACTTCCCTTTCACTCATTCTAGGATGGAGCCAAGATGGAGGTTCCCAGCATTCACCACTTTGGTGCCTAAACAAAGCCTGGCAGTCTTCAAAGCCAGTGAAGACACTGAGGCTTTGTGAGAAGAGCAGAGACACACCCAGGCACCCTGGTTTCCCCTTTGAACCGAATAAAAATGCAGAGAAGCTACAATGACCTCTCATTGGTCNCTTCTCAAAGACTCCTAGGCCAGGTGTCAGCATCACCTGGGGACCCCAGAGGGCTGCTCCTCTTGGGGCCCCACCNAGGCCCCATTAGAATGCTGCTAATAGTGTCCCACAAGGCCCCAGTAATAAAATGTGGGAACCACTGCCTTGGGCTGTGCTCACAGTGACAGCGATCACTTACACCNTTCCAGGGGAGTCTGGAAAATACAAGTCACCTTGCTTCCCTCTATAAACATCTCAGCGGCTCTCCATNGCTTCCAACCTCCTAGTGCCCTTAGCATGAAGTTGAAGACTTGGCACTGTCTGGATGCACCCTGCCACTCTTCACTGCTTCCCCACAAAAGGAACGATTTTGAGTTTCTGGAGAGACACTGGAAAGGCTGAGCCATCTTTGGCATCCTTCTCTCCCCATGGATCCTTTCNGGTCTTACTGTATTTCTGTGTTTCCCTTCATGTGCTGCCCGATGCTGACTTCTCCGAGTTTGAAGCACCCTGTGGCAGGAGCGGTGCTCATCTTTCCCTATATCCCTTTCTCTCCACTCCTTTCTTTTCTTCTGTCTTCCCACTGCCTATCAAAATGCCCACCGCGTGGCCACCCACCCCCGCCTGCCTGGCTTCTGATCCACAGCCTGCTCCAGCACCACCCAGCAAGGAGAGGAAACAGAACCAAACTAAAACGTTAACTTGCAAATTAACATCACTCACGGGGTCTCTGATCAGCTTTCAAAAGATTCTGCAACTACAGAGTGGCCTTCATTATCCAGCCCTGTGTGGTCGGTCTTCAGGCAAAATGTCTTATAATTAGCTCATCAATTGTTTCTCTAACTCCTCAGTGAGAAATGTTTATCCTGTCTTAGAGATGAGGGAACCAAGCCCAGATAGGTCAGAAACCACATCCAAAGTCACAGCAAATCATTAGCCCTCATCCGGAGTCTCTCTGGCTTTGGCCCTGTTGGACAACAGCANGGTCCACCAAAGCCGGACAGCACTAGAGAGCATCAGCCAGCATAGTGTTTGTTCTGTGTCGGACCATGAACAACAAGTGAATAATGAGCATTTGAAATGTCTGTTCAATGCAAGGACTGAACAAAGAAAAGCATCCTTGCGTCAGTGCCGAGTTTGAACAGGCAGACTCCCGAGTCCTGCATAACACAAGCCAGCTGGCAAGTCTTTGACAGATGTAAGAGATTATCCTGGTTCCTCCAGCATCTCTACCACCGTAAGCAGACAAAACTCACCACAAACACTGATAGTTATTCCACCTTTCTGCATTCTTTGACCTGGGTCTCTTTCTCTGTTAGTTGGGCGATAGTAATGATGACCATTTCTGGTTTCATTCTGTTGTGATAAACCACTCCGAGCAAAGCCACTTAGTGGAAGAAAGAGTGGATTCCTGGACCTCCCTAGATCAAGACTGTTGCTGGATCTCCACCCATCTTTGTNCCCTTTTCCAGTGGGCCATAGACCTTCTAGGTCACAGTTCATCACTGAGGGAAGTCAAGGCATGAACTTGCAGCAGAAGCCATGGAAGTGGCTGCGTGCTGGCTTGCTTGCTCAGGCCTGTGTTTAGCTAACTTTGTTATACAGTCCAAGACCACTGGCTTAGATATGGTAGCACCCACAGTGGGCTGGGCCCTCCCACCATAATAAACAATCAAGACAGACTGTCATTGACATACCCATGGGCCAATCTGATGTAGGCAGCTCCTCAACTTTCCTTTCAGATGACTAGACTGTGTCAAATTGACAATCAGAACTNGCAAAAACACCATTCTAACCCTCTCATGCTGTCAGATTAACTTTGCTCTCCAATACCGTGGCCTAGCAAAAAGAGAAAGGGGCCACTTAACAGAAGAGTGGACACTGGGGAGAATTCAGGAAGATAGATCCCCAAATGACCAGTGAGGTAGCAAAGTCAGAGTACACCGTCGCCTGTGAAAGGCTGTGATTTGCAGATATTGTAGAGCTAGGAGACCTTCTTGGACCAAGATTGTTGCTGGATCTCCACCTCTCCTTGTCCCCTTGTCCAGTGGGCATAGACCTACCACACGGTTAAAGACATCACTGACTTTTCAGAGAATGGTCTAGTAACTGTGTCTTTTAGCTGTCAGGGTAAGTGAACACACTGCAGCCCCAGACTCCCTGAGGTGAACAGGAGAGTTCTTAAACACCATGACAGCCATTAAACAAACTAAAAGAAGTTCATCTCCTAGGCTTCTGCTGTTGGGAGCTTAACCACCAAGGTTCCAGCTGTCATCCACTGGAATTGCGCTGGAACTCACCATGGTAAGTGCTGGGGCCATGCTTCTCCTGGGTTCTCTGCAGGGGGTGAGACACTAAGCAGATGAAAATGTTTAAGTAGATTCTGTAAAGGGAAGGAGGGAGGCAGGGAGGAAGGAAGGAAGAGAGGAAGGGAGGAAGGGAGGGAGAAGGAAGGAAGGAAAGAAGGGAGAGATGGAGGGAGGGAGGGAAGGAAAGGGGGACCGAGGGAAGGAAGGAGGGTCATGCCTCAGTCTTTGGCTTAAGAGCTTCTCAACTGCTCTAGGATTTAAATGCTCCTACCCAACTTCTTGCCCTCTCATCCTTTACTTTGGTTCTGACAGCTCTTCCAGGCGGCCCCAGTTCCTTCTCTGTTCCTTTTAAAACCTAGAGATCCCTCTACTAAAACCCTCACCCACTTGGCATCTGCTTCTCATGGGGCCCATCCTCGCACACAAACCTAACATTAAACTATCCCCACCGGGCTCTGACTCACTATGACCAATTCCAGGAACTCCCCCTCCCTCTCCCCACACTAACCCTGTGATTACACTCTGTGGTCAGTGTTACAAAGGGAAAGAGCAAGATGCTCACTGAACACATTCAACTCTGTGGCATTGGGGACTGTCACTCACAAGGGGACTGTCACTCCCAAGGAGGCTGCCTTTAGACTGAAACTTAAAGAATAATAAATACTGCTCCAGCCNNGGGAGCAGGTAGGCTGACTGCAGATCTCTACCTCACTTTCAACTCCTCCAAAACGAATCCCAGGCTCACCCCAAGCTCTGCAGCAACCTCCCTTCTCCACTTGCCTCCTTCTAAAGTGGACCCCATAGATCTTCCCTCTTAACATCCATCCCTCCCTCAACGCTTTACCCCAGATCCAGCAGGCACTCCCTAGGAACCCACGGGCCACTGTGACCAGGGAAGCCCATAGGCTAATGCAGATCTTCACTTATTGCTCCTCTCCTCCAAATCCAACTCCCTAGTCTGATCCCAGCTCTGCAGCAGGCCACCTGCTGGGGCCTCCCTCCCCCACCCACTGGGAACCCCATCTCCAGTGGATCACCCAGATCTTCCCCTCCTAACTGCCACCTCTTTGCTTTATCGCAGCCCCCAACANTAATAGAGACTATGGGGGTCCACCCCCTCAATAGTTCCCTCCCAGGGTCCNGGAAGAATCTACAACCAGCTGATAATTTAATCTTTGATGAAAGGAAATGAATCTATATACACGAAACTCCTTAATCCATACACTTTATTACTCTGTGTCAGTTCCTTCATAGCTTCTATCCTGCTAATGCCTAGCTCCTTTCTTGCCTAATTTCTCTCTATATCTTTATCTGCTGTCCCCTCTAAGTTCTATCTTAATTCTCTCATCTTAACTCTGCCTCGTCTTGGTCTTTCTTCTCTTGTTCTTCCACCTCCTTCTTCCTCATCTTGTTCTTCCCCATCTTGCTCTCCTACACCTTCCATCTCGTTCCTCTAGTTCTCTCTTCTCGCCCTGCAATCTAGTTCTTCCCCATCTCAGTTCGTTCCTCTCCAGCTCTTACCCATCGAGTTCTTCCATTCTCTCTTTTCTCTGTCTCCTCTCTGTTCTCCTGTCCTCTTCTGTTCTCCTTCTTGAGAATAAAACTGCCTTTTTATCCCTATGACCCTTATCTCTCTGAGCTATCTCTGCTCCTGCCATTTCTGGTGGGTGTGTTCGGTTGCTAAGCAACTTGGCTAGGCAACTTCCATCACAGCTAGATGTACCTGTAAGTTGGAACCCTATAGTTCTGAGTTAATTGTTAAGGGTGGATCTAATACTAGAGATAAGTCTTTGGAAAAGGAGAAAGTTAAGCTTAATTAGCTCATCTGCCAGGCCTTCTCAAACAGATGTCTGGATGCTTAAGTCTGTTCTTGGAGTACAGAGGTATGGCTGACAAGATACTTTTGTCTGGGAGAATGGTTCTGGTAGAATGTAGCTAATGACGATAATTACAGGAAGGCTATTCAAGGTCCACCTGACCTAGGCAGTGTTTCCATGTGGAATTCAGGAGACTTGTAATGTGGTGGTCTGGACTGTTATTTCTGTTAGTCCTTGAATGTGGTTAAGGGAGATATCTAATTCCAGTGCTAAAAGGAGGAGAAACAGATGGGCCTGAGGGAAGGAAGTCTTTCCTGAGGTCGTTCTCCAAATACCTTGAACGTATGTGTCCAAAGAGTGATCAGTCCACACTGTTAGCTATTCTTGGGAAAAATCAATTGGAAATCTATGAAGGCACACATGATATTAATAACAGAAAACAGTTGATACATAACAAGCCAAATAGCACCAAATACTCCCTGGAATTTGGCTTCGTCTGAAGGAATTCCTTGATCTCTTCAGGTAGTGGCTTTGCCATAACCAGCTGAGTTCTTATAATATATTCCTGTGGCCCGCAGCACAATACCAACAGGCATTCACTGGAAACCTGCAGGCTACTCAAACCAGGGAAGCAGGCAGGCTAACTGCCAATCTCCCTCTGATCCTCCAAATGCAATTGCCCAGTCTCATCTCCAACTCTGCAGCCTGCCTTCTGTCCCCATTCCCAGGGGACTAAGCAGATCCTTGTGGAACACCCAGGATCTCTCTCCTGCAGACCTCCTCAGCACCCTAGCCCACACCCATTCCTAAGTGTCAGCTCCCAATACCTAGAAACACCTTTTACCTGGAACCCCAGTGACCACACCTATCAGGATCCCAGAAGAATTTTCTACCTGGCAACACACAGCCACCACACTCTCCTAAGAACCAGAGAGGACAACAGAAACCAAGGAACAAAACACCCACCCAACAAAGACAAGACCAGATATCAGCACCTNGAATTACAATCTTCCCAAACCCAGATGTCTACACACCAGCATAAAAACTCAATCAATAGTAGCCAGGACAATATGTCTCCACTACAGACCAGCAACTCNACTACATCAGGCCCTGAGAATTACAACATAGCTGAAGCACAAGACAAAGACCTTAAAATAGCCTTTATGAGTATGATAGAAATTCTTAAAGAGGAAATGAATAAATCCCTGAAAGAAATCTATGAAAACACAAAGAGTGGAAGGAAATGAATAAAATAGTTCAAGACCTAAANGTGGAAATAGAATCAATAAAGAAAACCTAAACTGAGGGAAATCTGGAAAAGAAAATTTTGGGAACTTGAACAGGAACCTCAGAGGCAAGCCTGACCAAGAGAATGCAAGAGATGGAGGAGAAAACCTTAGGAACTGGGGACACAATTGAAGAAATGGATACCGTGGTCAAAGAAAATGTTAAATCTAAAAAATTCCTGGCACAAACATCCAGGAAAGCTGTGATCCTATGAAAAGACCAAATCTAAGAACAATAGGAATAGAGGAAGGAGAAGAATCCCAGGTTGAAGGCACAGAAAACATTTCAACAATCATAGAAAAAAATTCCTCTANCCTAAAGGAGATGCCTATCAAAGTACAAGACGCATACAGAACACCAAATAGACTGAACCAGAAAAGAAAATCCCCTCTGCACAAAACACTAATCATACAGAACAAAGAAAAAATATTAAAAGGTACAAGGGAAAAAGACCAAGTAACATATAAAGGCAGACCTATTAGAATAATGCCTGACTTCTCAATGGAGAGTCTAAAAGCCAGAAGGGTCTGGACAGATGTGCTGAAGACTTTTAAGAGACCACAGATGCTAGCCTGGAATACTATACCCAGCAAAACTTTGAATCACAATAGATGGAGAAAATAAGACATTCCATGATAAAACCAAAATTAAGTAATATCTATCCACAATCCAGCCCTACAGAAGATAAACTNCAATCTAAAATGGTTACCTATATACAAGAAAACACAGGGAATAAGCAATCTTAGGCCAGCAAAATCAAAAGAAGGGAAGTACACACTCAAACAAACAAAAAACAAAAACAAAATGACAGGAATCAAGAATCACTGGTCAGTGATGTCTCTCAACATCAGTGGTCTCAGTTCCCCAATAAAAAGACACAGGCTAACAGAAGGGATGTAAAAACAGGCTCCATCTGCTGTGTTTTAAAGCAAGAAACAGCTACAACCAAGAAACACCCCAACATCAAGGATAGACATCACCTCAGGGTAAAAGGATAGCCAAGCAAATGGACCTAAGAAGCAAGCTGGTGTAGCCATTTTAATATCTGGCAAAATAGACTTCAAACCAAAACTAATCAGAAGAGATAGAGAAAGACACTCCATAGTCAAAGGAAAAGTCCAGCAAAAGGACAGATAGTGCAATTCTTAACATCTATTCTTAACATCTATGCACCAAACACAAGGACACCCAGGTTCATAAAAGAAACACGACTACAGTTAAAATCACATATTAACTCCTCACACACTGATGGTGGGAGACTTCTATACTTGACTCACACCAATAGACAGNTCATCTAGACAAAAACTAAACATAGAAATGCTGGAGCTAACTGGTGTTATAAACCGAATGGACCTAACAGATATTTACAGAGCATTTCACTCAAACACACAAGAATATNCTTTCTTCTTAGCACCTCATAGAACTTTCTCCAAAATTGACGACACACTCGGACACAAAGTAAGTCTACACTGATACAAGCAAATCGAAATAATCCCCTGCATCCTATCAGACCACAACGGATAAAGCTGGATTTCAACAACAGCAGAAATAACAAAAAGCCTACAAACTCATGGAAACTGAACAACTTACTACTGAATAAAAGATGGCCAAGACAAAAACTAAAGACTTTCTAGAATTGAATAAAAATGAAAATACAACATACTCAAACTTATNGGACCCAATGAAGGCAGGTCTAAGAGGCAAGTTCTTAGCACTAAGTGCCTACATGAAAAAATTGGGGCAATCTCATACTAGCCACTTAACAGCACACCTGAAAGCTCTAGAACAAAAAGAAGAAATCANACCCAAAAGGAGTAGATGGCAAGAAATAATCAAACTCAGGGATGAAATCAATAATGGAGAAACAAACAATTCAAAGAATCAATGAAACAAAGAGTCAATTCTTTGAGAAAATCATTAAGATTGACAAACCCCTATCCAAATTAACTAAAAGGCAGAGGAAGAATATCCAAACTAACAAAATTAGAACTGAAAAACAGGATGTAACAACAGATACCGAGGAAATCCAGAGGACATACTTTAAAAACCTGTACTCCACTGTCTTNGAGTTTCTATTGCTGCGATGACACATCATGATCAAAAGCAAGTTGGGGAGGAAAGGGTTTGTTCAGCTTTACACTTCCATACTGCTGGTCCTCACTGAAGTCAAAACAGGAACTCAAACAGGGCAGGAACCTGGAGGCAGGAGCTGATNAAGAGACCATAGAGGGGTGCTGCTAACTGGCTTGCTCCCCATGGCTTACTCAGCCTGCTTCGTTATAGAACCCACCCCATCCACCATGGGCTGGGCCCTCCCGTATTGATCACTAAATGAGAAAATACCTTACAGCTGGATCTCATGGAGGCATTTCCTCAATTGAGGCTCCTTCCTCTCTGATGACTCTTGTGTCAAGTTGACACACAAAGCTAGTCAGTACAACTGACTCCTTGTCAACTTGACACACAAACACATCACTATTAAGCCACAACCCTTCCTTTCTTATTCATTCCCAAGATATCACATTAAAAAAATAACTTTAAAAAGTCCCACAGTCTTTACAAATTCAAACATATTAAAATTTTAGTCCCTTTAAAATAGCCAATCTCTTAAAATCCAAANTCTTCTAAAATTCAAGTCTCTCAACTATGGGGTCTAGTAAGATACTTTCTTACTTCAAGAAGAAAAATCAGGGTACAGTCATAATCAAAATAAAATTCCAACTGTACAATGGCTGGGATCTACTCACAATTTTTCTGGACTCCTCCAAAGGTCCTCCTTCTCTGGCTCTGCCCTCTGTAACACACACAGCTTGTCTTCTAGGCTCCGGCTGGTTCCACCCCACTGCTGCTGCTGTTCTTGGTGGTCATCCCATGGTAANGGTATCTCCAAAATGCTGGGGGGTCTCCTACTNCAACTNGGCTGCACTTTCACCAGCAGCCACTTACAGGCCTTCCTCATGGTGCCAAGCCTCAACTTCTCTGCATGACCCCTTCAGTCCTGGGCCTTCCACTGCCACTGAGGCTGCACCTTCACCAATGGCCTCTCCTGGCCTCTCACAGTGCCAAGCCTCAGCTGCTCTCCATGACCCCTTCATGCCTTCAAAACCAGTACCACCTTGGTGACTCTTACACATTACCAAGTCCGGCTGCCAGCACGAGGTACAACCTTGGCCACATTTGGAACACAGCTTCTCTGTGCTCTCAGGAAACACTTCCTAGAAGATTCCACCTCAGTGATGCTGGTCTCTTTATCAATCACCCCTAATTTCTTAGCTCCAGCTGACCAGCATCCATTGTCCCAGTAACATAAAGGTTTCACTTTAGTAGTTCTGGGATCTTGTTAATCACAGCTGATTCTTCAGCCTCAGCTAACCAGAACCACAGGATCTTAATTCAAAATAACAAATGCCCTGATAGAGTCTTTAAACTTCCCTCTGAAACTTCACAAGCCAGGCCTCCATCCTCTGAACTGCTCTCAATATTGTCTTCCAAGTTCCCACAGAACATCCCACTGAGATCTCAANACTCAATGGCTTTTCTAATGCAAAGATCCAAAGCCCTTCCACAATCCTCCTGAAAACATGGTCAGGTCTGTCGCAGCAAAGCCCCACTATGCTGGTACCAACTTGTCTTAGTCAGGGTTTCTATTGCTGTGATGAAACACTATGACCAAAAAGCAAGTTGGGGAGGAAAGGGTTTATTTGGCTTACGCTTCTGCATTGCTGTTCATCACTGAAGGAAGTCAGGACAGGAACTCTAACAGGGCAAGAACCTGGAGGCAGGAGCTGATGCAGAGGCCATGGAGGAGTGCTGATTATTGGCTTACTTCCCATGACTTGCTCTGCTTGCTTTCTTATAGAACCCAGGACTAACAGCCCAGGGATGGCCCCACCCACCATGGCCTGGGCTCTTCCTCATTGATCACTAATTGAGAAAATACCTTACAGCTGGATCTCATGGAGACATTTCCTTAACTGAGCTCCTTCCTCTCTGATGACTCTAGATTATGTCAAGTTGACACACAAAACCAGCCAGTACATCCACCAAATTGGAAAATCTAAAAGAAATGGATAATTTTCTCCATACATACCACTTACCAAAGTTAAATCAAGATCAGATGAGCAATTTAAACAGACCTATAAACCCCAGGGAAATAGAAGCAGTCATTAAAAGTCTATCAACCAAAACAAAGCCCAGAGTCAGATGGTTTTAGCACCGAATTCTACCAGACTTTCAAAGAAGAGTTAATGCCAATACTCTTCAAATTGTTTCATGAAATAGAAACAAANGGGACATTGGCCAATTCATTTTATGAGCTCACAATCTCTCTGATACCAAATAAAGACCAAACAAAGAGAATTACAGACCAATTTCCCTTATGAACATATATCCAAAACTTCTCAATAAAATATTTGCAATCTGAATCCAAGAACACATTAAAAAGATCATCCACCGTGATCAAGTAGGCTTCATCATAGACACGCAGGGATGGTTCAACGTATGCAAATAGATAATTGTAATTCACCATATAAACAAACTAAAAGATAAAACCCATNTGATCATTTCATTATATGCAGAATAGGCCTTTGACAAAATCCAACATCCCTTCATGATAATAGTCCTGGAGAGATTAGGGATACAAAAGACATATCTTATCATAATAAAGGCAGTTTACAGCAAGCCTATNGTCAACACCAACTTAAATGGAGAGAAACTCACAGCAATTCCACTAAAATCAGGAACAAGACAAGGCTGTCACTCTCTCCACACCTATTCAATATAGTACTTGAAGTCTTAGCTAGAACAATAAGACAACTGAAGGAGATAAGGGGATACAAACTAGAAAGGAAGAATTCAAAGTATCTTTATTTGCAGATGATATGATAGAATACATTCCACTGGGAAACTTCTCCAAATGATAAACACTTTCAGCAAAGTAGCTGGATACAAAATTAACTCAGAGAAATCAGTAGACTTCCTATATGCAAACCACAAATTGACCTAGAAGAAATTAGGGAAACACNGCCTTTCACACAGCCTCAAATAATACAAAATATTTAGAGGTAACNCTAACCAAGCAAGTAAGAGACTTGTGTGATTAAAAACTTTTAGACACTGGAAAAAGAAATTGAAGAAGATATTGAGAGATAAAATGATCGCCTATGCTCATGGGTCAGTAGGATTAAATAGTAAAAATGGCCAGCCTACCTAGAGCAGTCTACAGACTCAGTGAAATCCTCATCAAAAGTTCAACACAATTCTTCACAGAAATTGAAAGGGCCATTTTCAGCTTCATGAGAAAACACACACACACACACACACACACACACACACACACACACACCCTAGGATAGCTAAAACAATTCTGAATAATAAAAGAACTGCAGGAGGTATCACTACTTGTGATTTTAAATTGTACTNCAGAGCTATAGTAATAAAACCAGTANGGCATTGGCACAAAAACAGACACACTGATCAATGGAATCAAATTGAAGACCCAGATGTTGTAGATATTTTAAGATGTGCTACATTTGTTTATGCTGTGAAATATTTGTTTAATGATGCAAAGACATATTACATTTGTTTGATTAAATTAAATTAACCTGTGGTCAGGAGGCTGCGTCAGCAATAGACTGACAGGAAGTGGTAGGGAGGAACCATGTGTAGCTAGGGTTCTTAAGTGGGGGTGGGGCAGAAGTGTGCTGGGTTATTCAGCGATGTGAGCTAGGAGAGGAGGTTAGCTACTTGCCATTCAGCCTCTCAGAGTGAGCAGAATTTCACATCAACCTTTGAATCNTGAGTTCTTTAGAGGGACAGAGATATAGATAAAGTTTCCCTTAGTGGCCTTGAGAGAGTTAATGCCTGAGGGAACAGAATTCCCCTGGCTCTGGCCCTTGCAGCCGGATGCTGGTAGCTGCAGAGTTGCAGTTGCTGATTAGGACAGCAGTTGCTTAAGGGGCAACTTAAGGGAACTGAATGGAAAACAACACCCAGACATAAATCCACATACCTATGGACACCTGATTTTAGTTAGTAAAGAAACCAGAAATATACACTGGAAAAAGACAGCATCTTCATAAAATGGTACTGGTCACAGTGGATGGCTGCATGTAGAAGAATGCAAACAGAACCANAGTTATCACCCTGCAAAAAACTCAACTCCACNNGTATTAAGGACGTCAACATTAGGCCAGCTACATTGAAGCTGATAGAGGAGAAAGTGGAGAAAAGCCTTGAACGCATTGGCACAGGAAAAGACTGTTTGAACAGAACACCATTAGCACAGGCACGAAGAGCAACAATTAATAAATGGGANCTCTTGAAACTGAAAATCTTTGCATGGCAAAGGACAATGCCATTCAGACAAAGCAGTAGCCTACAGAATGGGAAAAGACTTTTATCAACTACACATCTAATAGAGGGCTAATATCCAAATTATANAAAGAGCTNAAAAAAGTGGGTATCAAGAAAATAAATAACCCAATTAAAAATAGGATACAGATCTAAACAGCAGATTCTCAAAGGAGGAAACTCAGACGGCTGAGAAACATTAAATAAATGTTGAACATCGGTAGCCATCAGGGAAATGTAGGTCAAAACTACTTTGAGATTTCATCTTACATCTGTCAGAATGGTCAAGATCAATAAAACAAATGACCTTCATGCTGGCAAAGATGTGAAATAAGGGGAAATACTCATATCCATTGCTGGTGGGACTGCAAACTTGTACAGCTTCTATGGCTATCAGTGTGGCAGTGTCTCAGGAAGACCGGGAATCGATCTATCTCAAGATGCACCACTTTGGGCATATACCCAAAGGATGGTNATCCTACCACAGAGACACTTGCTCAACCGTGTTCACTGCTGCTCTAGTCATAACAGCCAGATATTGGAAACAGCCTAGATGTTCCTCAACAGAAGAAAGGATAAAGNAAATGGAGTATTACTCTGTCTTTTTAAAAACATGAAAATCATTAAATTTGCAGGTAAATGGACGGAACTAGAAAAATCTTCCTGACTGAGGTATTCCAGACCCAGAAAGACAAATATGATATGTATTCTCTCATGTGTGGATATTACCTGTTAAGTCAATGATAACCAAGATACAATCCATAAACCACAGAGGGTAGATGTGGAGTAAGGGACGAGGTGGAAGGGATTTCTTCATAAGGAGGGGAACTAGAAGTGGAGGATCAGATGGGGAGGGGGTGGGAAGAGGAGGATGAGGGAGGAAATATAGGGAGGGACAGCTAAAATTAAGGACAGTCTGAGGGGTGCAAGGGCCTCTGTGACCACCAAGGCTAGCAGAGTGTCAACTCATGAGATAAGAAGGCNGNTCTGTTCAACATGACTTAGTAGCCAGTGTTGGTTCAAACTTGGAGAGTCTGACCTGAGTGGTTTATTTTAGGCATATGTAAGCACAGCACCATTTGNTGAAAAGTTTCCTAGTGATACATAACTCAATTCTGTATGCACAACAAAGCCAAGACANGACTACATCGAAATTCTTATAAAGCNTAAGTGACATCTTCCATAAGGACAGATTCTACAGATTAACAGAGAAAACAGGCTCAAGATAAGGGTCTGGAGGAGGATCCTCTGTGGCCTCAGCCCCACAGATAGCACAGAGGTCACCAGGCTACTAACCACCTCTGCTCCCAGGCTTCTGGGTGAAAAACAGGTTATCCATCTTTCCCTTTGAAGAGACTGCACTGTGTGTTTAACATTCCTGGTTCCCTCGGGCTAACCTGGGGGCACAAGGACCTATGAGCCTCTTACACAGNGGTGGCTTGGAAACCTAATACAGTAAGAAGCTTCCTAAAATATACACATAAACGACGGGCAATCTAAATGAAAANGCCAAGTAATGGGGGAGAGAGAACCCCAACTGGCTATCTCTTGTCACCAAATGAAGCTTCCAGTACCAGACTGGGTTACATCTAATTGAGTTGTGGACAAAGGGGGTCCCATGGGAATCCCCAAACAACCCAAGCTGTTGCCAAGACTATGGTTGCTCTTTATGAACTGACGTCCAAGCCCCAACCTGAAGACAACACAAGCTGGTGCCTACACAGAGCCCTCACCCCTAAGTGCTAGCGTCTTTGGTAGAGAAAGGTACTCTGTATGCTACCAAAAGAGAAACATAAACACCAACCCAGGCACAAACCCTTGGATCTACGATGGTGTCCTGCCTGCAAAATACGCTAGGACAATGGTGGCACAAAGCTTGCCGGAGTAACCAACCAATGTCTGATTTGACTTAAAGCCCACTCTNCAGGATGGAACTCATAACCTACACTGCTGGGTGGCCAAGAACTTGAGACTAGACAATCCAGGTATCTAGGGAAAAAACAAACACTGCTGGTAAAAGAAACTGTAGCAATAAAATGACTCCTAATGTTATTCACAGATCACACCTTGCTCATCCATTATCAGAGAAGCTTCCTCCTGCAGCAGATAGGAACAAATACAGAGATCCACAGCCAGACAGTTTTAGGGGTGAGAGACCTTGGAAACACTCAGTCCTAAGTGGGATGTCGTCACCAAACTTCTCCCCTCAGGGGTCAGGGAACCCTGTGGAAGAGGAGGCAGAAAGAATGTGAGAGCCTGAGGGGATGCAGGACACCCAGAAAGCAAGGCCTTCTAAATCAACACCATCAAAGCTCATCTAAACTCACAGAGGCTGAGGCAGCACGCACAGGGCCTGCCCAGGTCTGCACCAGGTCCTTTGCATACATTATTGTTTCCGGTTTAGCGCTTTTATGAGATTCCTGAGTGTGGCTCTAACTAACAAGTGGATTTCCGCGCCTTTATCTGTTTCTCTCGGGTTCTTTTCCTTCTGTTTGTTTTGCCCAACTCCGATGTGTTAGTTCTTATATTATTTTATTTATTATTATTATCCCTCAGAAACCTGTTTTCTAACTAGAGACAGAAAGGGAGTGGATCTGGATGGGAGGGGCGTGGGAGGGACCGGGAGGAGAAGAAGGGGAGAACCATAATCAGGATAGGTTATTGAAAATAAACGATTTTCAATAAGAAGAAAAAGGAAAGAAAACAGAAAAGAAATGCACACTCATATCCTCCCCAAATAACAAACACCTTGCTTACTCACTCCATAAATGTTACTGGGGTGCCACCTACACGCCCAGGGCCATGCTCTACGTTAAGATGNAATGGTGACCAAGACCAATCCTTNCCCATCCTCTGGTGGCTTAGATTCTAGTGGGGGAGACAAATNATGCCTAAGCAACTATTCAGATTTCTCTTAAGGTGTACAGGGTGGGGAGGGGGAAGGGGAAGAGAAGGGTCAGTAAGGGACCAAGGAGCTTGACCTTGGAGAGAAGGGACACAAAGCTCCAGCCGCATGACCGTGGCTGCAGGTGAAGGAGAGTGGAGACATGAACACACACAGGTGCTGGAGGAGAGACGACATCCTGTACNGTTCTGTGGTGACTCCAAAGGTCTTTGTCACTTACACTGAGTGAGAGGGACGTCAGTGAAACATTAATGGTGTTCTGAAGGCCAATCTAGTTGTGCTAGAAATAGGTTATAGAAAAGCTACGGCAGGCAGAATTCCCTGGATTGTCCCCAGTATTCCTATCTTGTAATTATCTAGTCTAAGGCTGGTCTAGTCCCTCCTGTGAAGGGACTTTGAAGATGGAATTAAAGTTACCAATCAGCAGACCTTAAAATAGATTGTCCTAGATTGTACGGATGAGATAAATCTAATCACTGTGTCCTTGGAGGAAAGGAACCCTCTGTCTGGAGAGAGNGGGAAGGAGCGGAGGGAGGTAGAGGAACAAGGAAGCTAAGGAGGATATCAGAGATTCCAGCCNTCCGACGGCTTAGACCTGATCTTCTTTGAGGAAGGATGCAAGGAGCCAAGGAATAGGGGTTCACTTTAAGTATTGACAACTCCCCCTCAGCAAATGGTCACGAAGAACTCAGGGCCTCAGTCTTATGCCCACATGAAACTGAATTCAGTCAACAACTTGGGTTAGCTTAGGAATGAATCCATCTGTAGTTTGCAGAAAGGAACACAGCCCTATCAGCACTGACTCTGTGAGACCTGGAGCAGCACCCATGCCAATGGGGATCNCTATGGAAACGAGACAGTCTTCATCTGCTGAGTTGGAAATAACCTTTAAGAGGAGCAGCAGAAACCTGATGCAGGAGTAAAGGCATCAATGGAGAAATTAGGACAAAAGTCTACCGAGAGATGGTAGCACAGGCCAGGCAAAAGTATGGAAGCATACAACGTGATTGGCTCCTGTGTCTACTTTGGAAGTAGAGGCAGGCAAGTTTGGGTCTGAGAAGTGGAAAGGATGGAGCTTTCTATTAGCAGTCAGCTGTGGAAGGAACGGTTTCAAAGATGGATGTGGAGAGGTGGCTGGAAGCTGTGGAGGTCCACAATGGTTTCCTAGTGAGATCTGAGCTTGCTTTACCCGGCAGAGCTGTATTAGAGGATGGCTTGACCATGTGCATGGTTACCAGGTGATTGGAAGGGTCTGCACTTGGCTGAGCTAGTGGGAGGTCTTTTGCTCTACCCCTTGGCATTCCTATAAATAGCCCTTTAGTGGAGACAGAAGGGATAAGGTGGGTAAGGATNCAGGCCCTCAGGAGGCTATCCTGTGTTTCTATCTGTTTCTCTCCCCTCTATCCTTCTATCTAAATCTCTTATCCCTCACTCCTCAAGAGTACCCTGGGGTAAAATGTGGGAGCCAGTCACCCAGCTGGCCTCCCACAGGAGCAAATTATATAGAGGTTTCTGTATCAAGACTTTTAAACTTTATCATAAAGGAAAATTACTTAATTCTTTCAAGTAGTCAAATTTGATAGACAGATTGGCACTTAATAGTGCTATTGGTCATTCTTTATTATATATTTACTTGACCAGTTATCAACGATCTACTGCCGGTTGATAAGCACAAAGGTGAAATTTGTGTTTCATTTATTAATAAGACAGCATGGTTTCGTTTTCACTTGTCAAGCCTGCACACAAAGACAAGACAGTAAAACTAAGCAGAGTAAAGGAAGAAATAAAATTAAAATAATTTGCAAATAATGATTTTCTTCACAAAACTCTAAAAGAAGGTGCCAGAAAAAATTGAGTGAAATTAANAAGAATGTTTAGCAAACTTGTCGGAAACTAAATCAAATAAATGTCAGTATGCATGCTACAGTACCAGCAACAGCTGAAAATCAGAATCAAATGGATAGTATTTTAAACAGTACAAAGGAAATACCTAATAATGAACAGAACAGAAAATAGGCAAGCTCATTATAGATAAATGTTATTGAGGGAAAATTAATTATACGTAAAGTTAGATCATAATTGATTAGAAAATGCAATCTTTTTTTAGAGTTCAATCTTCATAATTTAATTCAATGAGATTCCAGTCATGTCCCCACAGACTTTTCTAGTTTATGAAAATTGGCAGGCTGGTGATAAATTTTATATATTCAGGAAGCCAAGAAATAACCAAGATATTATGAAAGAAAAAACAACAGTTGATGGATACCCCCAAGTAAACATGCTTTATACAACACTGTGGGTAGCAAGGCATTCCACAGAGGCTGAACATCCTGGGGATGGAGTGTGGTGGGGAATCCGATATGGTATTCTCCCCTGTGTGGTGTGTGGTCCTGTGCCCTCTTGCTATGCTGGTGGTTCCAGGAGCCTTGCTATGGGTAGTGAGACATGTGAGGAAGGTTGAAACATCAGGAGGTGGAATGTCATGGGGAGGGGGAGAATTCTTATATTCATACATCTTCTATATGGTATGAAGTGGTACTTCCTTAATGAAGGGGGTCCAGCTGTGACTATGGTGACACCCTTGACAATAGTTGGTGCAAAATTAATTCAGTCCATAGCTTCTGTAGTCTTAAAGTTCCAATACTGTTCAAGATCCAAGGTCTCCTCTAGAATGCAAGACAACCATTTAACAGCAAGTCTTTGTAAAATTAACAGATAAAAACCAAATCATGTGCTTCCAATGCACAGTGGCACAGAGTAAACATCCTTGTTCCAAAGGAGAGCCCCACAGAGAAAGATCAAACACCACACTGCACAGCTCCAATCCAGGGCCTATAGCATCGCCTGGACACGGTGGAGGCTGATCTTCACTGTCAACTTGACTACATTTAGATTCACCCAGGAGACACCCTCTGGGTATGGCTGTGAGGGTGTCTGGAGAGGTTTATTAGGGGAGAAGACTTAACCTGTGTCTTGGGTTTCTATTGCTGTGATAAAACACCATGACCAAAAGCAACTTGTGGAGTTACTTCAGGTTACACTTCCACATCACGGTCCATCACTGAAGGAAAACAGGGCAGGAACCTGGAGGCAGAAGCTGATGGAGGGGCCATTGAGGAGTGCTGCTTACTGGCTTGCCCAAGGCTTTCTCATCTTGCTTTCTGAGATACTCTAGTACCATCTTCTTCCAGGAGGCCCCACCCACAGTGGGCTGGGCCCTCCCACATAGACCACCAATTAAGAAAATGCATCACAGGCTTGCCCACAGGCCAGTCTGTTCCGGGCATTTTCTCAATTGAGGTTTCCTCTCCCAGAATGACTCTAGCTTGTGTCAAGTTGACATAAAACTAGACAGATAACACAGCCTGAGTGTGGATGGAACCATCTGTAAGCTGGAGTTTGTTGTACGAGTCCCCTCTGAAATTGAAACATTCCAACCAGTGGGGAAGCTCCTTAAGCAGGAAGGTAAATAACCCAAAATAGCTTCAGGAAGTCCCTGAAATTGACCAGATTCAATAGGCCTCTCCCTCCCAGAGTATACAAGCCAAGCTGCAAAAAAGACTTTGAGACCAGACCAGCTGCCTGGAAGAAGCAGAAACCAGCTGAGCTGCCTAGAAGCTTAATACCAGAGTCACTTGGAAAGGACACTCTCCAACCTGTTGAACTGCCTGTAGGCTGTGTAGTGTGTTCAGGTTTCCGGCTTTGTGACCTGTCACCCATGCTGGTGTGGGCTTTTCTGCCTGTGAGTCATTTCTGCTCCTGTAAGTAACTCATCACCCATATTCTTGTAAGTAACCCCAGTAAACGTTAATTCATCAAGTTGGATTTTGGTGGAATCTGTACTTTTGGTTTCTCCTGGGCTCCCTGTCTAGGGTGAGTAGATATGAGTAGTGTCTGCCCCCGGAAAAGCTTTGTCATACAACAGAGTTGCAGATTGAATAAAGAGAGAGAAAGAAGAAAGCCAGATGAGCACCAACATGTGTCTCTTGCTGCCACCTGAGTGCGGCTTTGGCATGATCAGCTGCCTCATGTGCCCACCACCACAGCTTCACTGCCATGAGGGACTGTACATTCACACTGTGACCAACGTCAATTCTTTCCTTGAGATGCTTTCCTTAGGTACTTCACCATTGCATAAGAAGAGTAATGCACAAAGAACAAGGGAAGACCAGACCAAATGCCAGCACCCAGCCAGGAAAACACCAAACCCTGAAACTCTCAATCAAACACTCAGAGGTTGCGGTCTTGTCACCTAGACTCTAATTATACCATCAAGAGTGTACNTGGACTCTTTCTTGGTGCCCTGGTTTGTTTCCAGGGCAAACGTGGGAAAAAAAATCGTGTCCCAAAGCAACTTGGGGAGGAAAAGATATTTGGCTTATGCTTCCATATCTCAGAACATCATCAAGGGCGGGAGCTAAGGCAGGAACCCAGAGGCGGGAACTGAAGCAGAAGACCATGAGGAACGCTGCTTACAGGCTTGCTCCTTGTGGCTTGCTCAGCTTGTTTTCTTGTACCACCCAGGACCGCCTGGCCAAGGATGACACTGCCCATAGTGGCCTCCCATGTCAACCATTAATCAGTGCCCCCACAGACCTTCCTGCAGGCAACGAGATGGAGACAATCCCTCAGTTAAGGTTCCCGCTGCCCATATAACTCTAGCTTGTGTAAAGAAAAAAAACTAGCCAGCACATTTATGTTGACTCAATTAAGTCTCCACAGCTTTCCTCCATGATGGTCCACATTTGTGGTATCTCTCAGACCCTGGGTTCTCCTTAAAACTTTGATTTCACCTTCACAGCCTCACAAAGCCCACTCCAGAACTCTACGTAGAGATTCTGACCCTGCTACACATTNTTTGGCCTTGGCAGCTCCCTGAATCCTTCAAACAAGTCTCCATGACTTTGTAGCACTTATATTTTGTATGCCTGCGAAACCCAAAACCATATAGATGACATCTAGCTGTACTGCCAGATTAAGATGTAGCCTGGCTCCCTTGGGCCACAGCTGCAGCAGCTTCTGGTACATTCTCAGCCAAATCTATAAAACCAATTCTCTGGGTAGCCNTTTTCTATCAGGATTCTGACAGAATATTGTAGTGATATATTGTGTCCCCCAAAATATTGTGTACCCTAATAAAACTTATCTGGGGTCAGAGAACAGAACAGCCACTAGATTAAACATAGAGGTTAGGCAGTGGTAGCACA
>LZPO01034861.1:286636-297769 GCA_001675575.1 Neotoma lepida
TTGCCTTGTAAAAGAGAATAGGACAGTGAACAGGCATGCTGGGATCAGAATGAGAGGAACATCTAAGGCAGAAGTTAGAACAGGGCATCAAAATCACATTCTATTCAACGTACTTTCCTACCTATCACCAATTTAACTTGCCTAAAGCTGTGATTAGCAAGAGCAGGACCCTACATCATGGGATTGTTTCAAAGGGAGAGCAAGCCAGACAGGGGTGGCCCACACCTTTAATCCCAGCACTCAGGAGGCAGAGACAGGCAGATCTCTGTGAGTTAGAGGCCAGCCTGGTCTACAGAGAGAGTTTCAGGACAGGCTTCAAAGCTACAGAGAAACCCTGTCTCAAAAAACCAAAAAAGAAAGAAAGAAAGAAAGAAAATGAAATTCAAAGGGAGAGGAATAATGAGTTTATGGACAGAAGACACAAAGTGATGAGGATATTTGGAATTTAGATTCAGAGACCAAAATGTCAAGCCATCTTGACAAACTCACTCACTAATTTACTCCATTGAATAGGAATGGTCAAATTTATCTGATTGGATTTCCCCTGGATGCTATAAATTCAGTCGGTGGCATAAAAATTGGTTGCATTGCAGCTACGAGCAGAGCCATGAGTTGAGCTATGACTTTGTCCTTTACTCATTAAATATTGCAGAACCTTGCNACACAGCTTTCCTCACCTGCAGCATGCTGCAATATGTCAACACAAGTTTAAGAACAGATGTGGGGCTGGCTGTAAATTGCATTTTCAAATCGACCTTCCCCTGTTTTTGCTTGTTTGTTTAAGGTTTAAAGGAATTTCCCNTTGCTTTACATGCTGTACCCTTCTTAAAACTGAGATACCCAAGGTCGCCACATCAGACCCAACTCTCTCAGAGACTCCCTCCAGTTCGGCTTCTGATTGCTCTAAAACCTCCCCCAAACTCTTTGTGGGTAGTTGAGGTAAAAATGTCTCCTTCCCTTGTTTTTCGAGCCAGTGGAAGATCCCCCGTTAGAAAGACCTCCCCTCACCCCCTACCCCACACACATACACACACAAGTGAGATCATTTCCCCTCAGATGGCAAAGAGTGAATGAACCTGACAGTGAGTGAACCGTGATGCTCAGTATGATGAGGTCACCCAGGCAGCCTGGCAGGAAGACAGAAATGAAACTAGAGTCCCACTTTGAGCCTGTTTGGACACATGTGCTTGCCAGGCTCTGGGGGGAATGAACAGAGAGCACCTGAGCAGGTGAGGTGTTCGGACTGCTCCAGAGGCCACAGCTTCAGAAGGACAGGCTGTAGGCTCCCATCTTCTCAGGAGCACTATCCACACAGAGCTGCCTCTCACAGGCNTNTAAGCAGGCAGAGCAACAGCTGGCTGAGCGAGCCCAACAGTCTCACACTCATCCGCCATNATTCCCGTGGTGGAGCCTTCCCTTAAGTGCGGTGGTGCCATTTTACTTACACATCTTCGTTTCACACTTTGATTAAAGTACTTTCTCCTACCAAATTACAGTCCCCCTAAGGACAGAGCTGTGCCCGCTTACACCTGCCCTCTCACACCTTTCAGGAGGCACCCAGTCAAAATTTGTCCAGTAGGAGAATCAGTGAGTGTGGTTTTCAGAAGAATGTGATGGGGGAGGGGTCACAACACAAATCCGGGGCTGCTTATAGGCAGGCAGAGTCCAGAAGTGAGAAACCACTCAAGGGAAGGCAGCACCTAGGGGACATGAGCTCTTAAGAGTGCTGCTTTGTGCAATCAAGTGAGCCCAGTTTCAATTTCTTATTTNCTGCTAAGAACACGCTTCTGAGAGGGCTCACCCTCCGAGTTTGCTGCGTGCACGTAGCCCTGAGTTTATGGGCTTGAAGGCTGCCCTGAGAGGGTGACAATGGGAGACGAGAGCCAGTTTTGTGCCATCCTTTTTCCTGCCAGCTTCATCAGAGTTGGGGCTGGAAAGGACCTTGGTCTCCAGTGAAACAGAATAGGGAATTCTGGCGGGTCGGTGGCAGTTGTGTGAGGNGCAATGAGGTGGGTTTTTGAGATTCACATTCCTCCATGTTTTGCGTAGGTTAGGAGATTTCCCCCTCCCTGCTGAAGTAGGATAAGCCTCCCTATGACCTCTGTCAAGAGAAACCACCCTAGCACTAATGTGAGCTCAGGCTTGAATGGTGAGAAAAGGTAAAGGTGACGGGTAGAACCCCATAGCATGGGGTTCTGGGAAGAGAGGACAATGCCGAGAAACACTGAGGTATGGAAGGCCACTGGCCTTAGGAAGCCGGGGACCACTGAGGGATTTATAACACCAGCAGTTAGGAAGCATCTGGCGGGTGCCCTAAGGATCAGGGCCGGAAAAGAAAGTGGAGCTTCGGTGCATTTGACTGGTTGTCTACATGCAGAGTCGCTTCCAGATTTTTGAGTGGAGGTATTTTAACTGGTGAGGCTTTACACAGTGTAAGCAGTGCCCAGCTTTTTCTTAGCCTTCCTTCTCCAGCACCAACAGTTTCTTTTCCGTCATCACCCGGTGAGCTTGCGATCCTGTCTGAAAAGTATTTATTCTGGGCAAGCAGTATGTTAACACCTGTTCTGGGTTTCTCAGAGAAACCAAGTCACTAGAACACAATTCATTTATCCCAGGGTGGTGACTGTAAAATTAGGGTAGATGCTGTCTAACCCAGAGCCAGTGAGTGATCTCACGCTAAACCAAAATATGTTTCAGAGAGTGTGGTCCTTCAAGGACATTCATACAGCTGATCAATCGGCTTCCTGTCCCCTCGAACACTCGTTTAGACAATGCTTGAACTGGGTCATTGCTACATGGCCTTTCATAGTCTAGTCTTCATGGAGATACAGGCTTTTTTTTGCCTCACACCCCTCCACATTGCTGTGAGATCTTCTGCAGCTCCACTGATGTACAGTTATCACAAAAGATGAGTGATTTGAACTTTAATCAGAATGCCACGGCTTTATAGATGAAACCAGCATCATTTTCTTCCAGCCCACAGTCTGATTCATATTAGCAGCATATATAAATGAATAACCCATAGTTTCCTATTAAATCAGGCAATGAACCAGAGCTTTTGATCTTTTTTTTTTGTACTAGCTAAGGTACAGATGCCAAGAACTGATTAAATAATTTATTAAAATGTTGGCTGGAGAGATGGCTCAGTGTTTAAGATCACTTGCTGCTCTTGCAGAGGACCTGAGTTTGATTCNATGAACCAGAGCTTTTGATTTTTTTTTTTTTTACTAGCTAAGGTACAGATGCCAAGAACTGATTAAATAATTTATTAAAACGTTGGCTGGAGAGATGGCTCAGTGTTTAAGATCACTTGCTGCTCTTGCAGAGGACCTGAGTTTGATTCTCGGCACTCACGTGGTGGCTCACAGCTGACACCGTCTTCTGGCCTGAGAGCATTAGGTATACTCACGCTATACAGACATATGTGCAGGCAGAACACCCATACACAGAAAATAAATAAAAATTTAAAAAGAAAAAAAAGCTGAGAAAGGAAAGAAAAGAAAGATGGACAATAGGATTTTTGTTTTTTAAAAATTGGGTGGTTGCTGCTGTCAGGAGTTCTTCATTCCCTCATCGCTTGGGTTTTCCTGCCGCTGACATTTTGCCTACAGGCCTGGCTTTGCCCTCACTGTGTCTCAGGTTAGGCACTGAGACATTCAAACCTACTGGCTTCTGCCTCTGACCCTTTTCTCCTGGCCCCGCCTCTCCNACCTGTGAGTGACTTTCTACACAATTCTTACTTACATTTCATTAAAGAAGAATCAACAGAGAAATACCATAGTTTAAATAAAATCCAACTTCACCAANCTGAAAGGGACTTCAAAATTATTCTGCTACATTCTAACTCCACAGAATATGAATTTCTTGCCAGGAGAAACAAAATATGTATTGTATTTGATCAGGATTGCTAACCAGTTCTCATGAAACTAAATATTTCTTCCATATTGTGCGGTTTTTTTTGGGGGGGGGTTACAGAATCATGCTATGGTAGAAGTTACATATTGGGTTATCCTGCTGTTGAATTGTTTTGTATAATCTGGTGTGTGTGTGTGTTTGTGTGTGTGTGTGTGTGTGTGTCCACGCTAATGGAGAATTTTGAGTGCCCCTTATTACACATACACTTCTGTTGTTTTGTCTTGTGGCTTTAAAGTGCTGCCCAGGTTACAATACTGCTCCAATACAGAAGCTATAAAATGTGAAGGGCTGGGTGTTCCTGGCAAGGACAAACAGTGGGACTGGCAGCTCTAAATTAATTTACAATGTAGGTATGAGAATTCAGAAAGCACTCTGTGTCCCTGGCAAGTCTGTTAAAGCCTCTGAGGGCAGGTCTCCATTGGTGAACCCCGCCCCCTGCCCCCNAAAAACGATGACTATTATTGAATAAACATGAGCTTTCTTTGAAGTGAGCTTATGCTTAGTATTAGAAAATGGCTTTATATACACACTTTTCCTTAAGATAGGAGGTAGAGCCTCTAACAAGCAGAATATGGTTTATTATACCTTCGTGTATACTGGGGAATCATACTTGTTAGGACCCCGGAAAGAGAATTACCGGAAAGGNCCACAGTAAGTGCCAGCAAGGGAACACTTGTTTCGCATAAAGTAACGTTTACTGCAACCGATATTTTCTATTTGTTTGTGNTCTATTTGCTTTTTCTTTGCAGGACAGTCAGTTTTGCAGTCCCTGAACAGAGACGTCGTTTACTGAATACTCTACGTTGAACACTTTCGCCTACTTAAAGATGGATAGCAACAGACGTTCCTGTACACAGGAAAATTAGGGGGGAAAAGTGAAGAGACTTAACCGTCAAAAATAAAACTCACACCAAGATCATTGGTAACAAGGGCCCCGGGCCGGTGGAGGGAGCCCTCTAAGGGGACAGCTGGACAGCTGGCCTCCACCTGGGAGGATGCTCTGTTGACAGCTCAGGTTGCCGCACTGCGATTGGTAGCTGGGCTGGAAGGGAGGGTCCGCAGGAAAGGCGACCGGGATGCTGCCCCCTATCACAGGGATGGAAATTTCCACTCTTTAGGAAGCGAAAAGAAAAGAAGGAAGGGTCTTTCAATCTACTGCTCACCGCCACTTCCCTTGGATTCCAACCCAAAGAGGGTACGAAAGACAAGCGGGTGAGTGAAATGTAATATATTTTCTCTTAAAAATGTGTCAGCGTAGAAACTTAGGGAAACTGCGTGGGCTTATGTGTGTGTGAGTGGGGACACACGCACGTGGGCGTACAGGTCGCCGACCTTTCTAGGGTCAGAATTTGTTCTGGGGAACTACAAGCTAATGGGTTATTTCAGGCTAAAGACGAGTGGCTAAAGTAAACCAGGGCAGACGGACNGGAGCCCTTGACGGGGTTCCCACTGTGGGTCCCGTTCCTGCGTGGCTCTTTCCTGGAGACNGGGGCACGCACGGGCTTGCCCAGGCTGGAGGTCCCTTANCCCAGGGATCTCTATCTGGGACCACCTTGCCACCACAGTCGCTAACTTGCAGAGGGTCGGACGGCTTGGGATCGTGCCTGCAAGGTGTTACCCGAGTCGCTGGAACTGTGCCCTTGTGTGTGTGTGTGCGCGGAGAGGGGGTGACGGACGTGGGTACAGGGTTTAAAATAGACTCGAAGTCTCTTGGTAGTTAGATATCCCAACGGCCAGAAGATCAGCGTGCTTCCACGGTGCGGGGCTTTGGGTTGGGAACTCCGTGGAGTCCTAAGAGCCTGGAGCAAACTGAGGGTCTTCCGGTTCTGGCTTCGCTTAGGAGCTAAGCCTTGTTTACCNACATGGTGGGATCCGGGATCTGCCGCGCTGGACAGGCACCGTAACGGGGGCATCAGTGTGAGATCGAGGGCACCCATGGAGAACTTCAGAGGAGAAGGAGAGGGAGAGGGAGAGGGAACGGGGAACGGGACCAGGGAGGGGGAGGGAAGGGACCACGCTTGAGCGGGAGCACCCAAGAGGGAAGGTGGGAGGAAGTGCTCAGGGACCACTTTTCCGGACTTCAGACAGTGAGCGCGGGAACAGGGCGACAGTCTTGGTCTATGGACCAACCGACCAACGAAGGTGGCTCTTCATCAGTGTGGGGAATCAGGCTTAGGGTTCGTGGGGACCTTCGGAGAGGGAAAGGCAGAGAGAACGCCCCTTCCACGCGCACCCGGGCTCCTGGGGAGTGCNATGCTTCTGGGCTGCTGACCCAGTTGAAGGAAAAGGGGGCAAACTGACCCAGACGGATCAGGGATGTGCGGTCTAGGTGGTTGCTGGAGCGACTAGAGGGATTTGAGGCTCCTGGCTATTGCTGGAGGTCTGAGCCCTCGGAGAGGCACCTGCATTTCTTAACCTGTAAAATGGGCGCAGTAATGAAGTCCACTGATGAGGTAAAATAGCCAGAAGGGCCTCCTCNAGGCAGCTAAGAAAGACTCCCTTCATTTTCAGAGTACCTGAATAACTTAATCGAGTTGTTCTCAACCCGTGGGTCACGACCATTCAGGGGTCCAACGGCCCTTTTACAGANGTCAGATATCAGATACCCTGCATATCAGATATTTACATTANGATTTACAACAGTAGAAAAATTACAGTTATGAAGTAATAAAAATAATTTTATGGTTGGGGNTCACCACAACATGAGGAACTGTATTAAAGGGTCGCAGCGTTAGGAAGGTTGAGAACCACTGACTTAAGGAAAGAGCCAATGACCCTACAGTTAGTAAACAAGGAAAGAGCCAAAGTTAGTAAATGAATGGTGTTAAAATCAAGTCTGCCTCAAACAAAGTTCCTGCTTGTCTCATTAAAGGCGGCAAACTGGGAGGGAAGAGAACAGAAATGTGCTATGCATCACAGTAGGGATGGCAGCCATGGGAGAAATGGAAAACCACCATCACTTTCACGTGACCACTAACCTTCCTCTGGTCTTCCACTTCTTATTTATGTAATGACCTAATTCCATTCATTCATTCCACAGCCAGTCATCAAGTAACACTGGCTTGCAGGAACTGTGGTAGAGAGGTTTTTGCTTTTTGTTTGTTTTCCTAAATCTGCCTCCTTGTCACTTTACACAAGACCAAGCAAATCCTATTGCTCAGAAATATTTGTTGAATAATGGATGAGTCTGGCGGAGGATAAGAAGACAGTTGTGTTCTACAGCAGANTTTGCTTTATTAAGAGGGGGTGGGCTTTGAGCACTTCTTCATAGAATTTGGCTTGGGAAAGGGTCACTAGGTGATTCTTTTTTGTTTGTTTGTTTTGTTTTTTTGAGACAGCGTTTCTCTGTGTAATCCTGGCTGTCCTGGAATTCGCTCTGTAGACCAGGCNGGCCTTGAACTCACAGAGATCCTCCTGCCTCTGCCTCCCAAGTGTTGGGATTAAAGATGTGTACCAGAATCCAGCAAGGCTAGGTGATTCTTATACTAGGAAGCAGAAGTAGTTGTCCAGGTGAGGAATAAGAGTAGATGAGGAGGGGACAGGAGCCACTTCAGAATCCAAGAGTGGTGCTCGGGAGTGCAGATGCCTCTNGGGAAGGAGAAGGGCCCAGGGAGACCCTCTGTGATTCCTCTCTGAAGTGTCTATTGACTCTGTCCTCTCTTGAATTTTGGAAGTATTGACCTGTATTCACAGAAAACAACTAGCTGGATATTGGAATTAGTAAAATACTGTATGGGTCCATCACTCTGTTGTGGGCTTCATAGTACAGGCAGCTCAGGCAGGAAGATAAACTTTTGCAGTGCCCTCTATAGGAAACCAAGTTTTTTTTTTTTTTTTCTTGTTGTCTGAAGGATCCATTTTAGCATAGACAAGCTGGCACCCAAAAGGATTTCTAAATAAATGCTACTTTCTATGTTTATATGGAGAATTGGAGGGTGTTTTCTGTCTTGATTTTAATTTTTAGTGGTTTTAAGGTTTACTTCAGTGTGTTATACCCAAGTCATGGCGTAAAAATATTGTTTAAAATATAATGAAGTAGGGAATTGAGTGGCGGAGAGCATGGATGCCATCCTTCTACTTCCACAGATGTTCATGGCAGGGAAGCTTCTGGCTTTTTGAAATATACTTTGGAAATTAGCTTCCAATATCAATCCTAAAGGACCTGTGGTTTTCAGTTTTGCTTTTTCACTGTGGGTTCAGGGATCATCTTGCCTCTCCGCCATATCCACACTGGTAAGCTCTTTGGTCAGGAGGTTAGAAGGAGAGAATTCAGAGTTAGGGAAGNATACAGACACTCCATACTTCTTTTACTGGATTAGACATCATACTTATTAAGTCTTTGAGCAGGGTTTCTTCATCTGTGATTCAGGATAGTGGCGAGTGTCTCAGTGGATGACAAGGAGTGAGCAGTTTATTCATTGTGGAACGCTTATGCTGGCTTCTGGGGCACCCTAAGCACTCAGTGTGAGATGGCTGTTATTAGAGAAGCCATTGTTTTTATCTACCTGTAACATTATTTGTGATGTTTAAATGCTAACAAGTGTTTGTGTTTGGTGGATTCGTGTATATGTATTGGCACATGGGTGGGATGTGCATGTATGGAGGCCAGAGGTCCATGCTGGATGCCTTTCTCTGTTATCATCCACTTTATTCTTTGAGACTCTCAAAGAATATTCTTTGTATCTCTCATGAACCAGATGTCACTGGTTTGCTACCCTGGCTGGCCAAGAGTCTTTGTATCTCTCAGTGAACCAGATCTCACTGGTTTGCTACCCTGGCTGGCCAAGAGATNCAGGCATCTGCCTGTTTCCTCTTCTCTCCTAGTGCTACAGTTACAGGTATGNACGGATGGTGTGCCCAGCTTTTACATGGGTGCTGGGGATCTGAACTCAAGTCCCCATGGTTGCACAACAAGCACCTTACCCACTGATCCATCCCTCTCTCTAGCCAGCCCCTTAAATGTGCATGCATGTGTGTGTGTGTGTACCTGTGTGTTTGCTTTTGATAGGATGTTTTTTCTCTATGTTTTCTGATTTTTCCCGAGGAAATAGGAAAAACGTCTATCACCTTAGATCAGGACCAGTGATGGATCAACGCAATGATTTCACCCCAGCCTAGTTTCGGGAACCAGTGAGTTTAGTGGGATGATTCATTGATGAGAGGGTACTTATAGGCATGTGGATGAATGAAAGACAGCTGCCTACTGCAAAGCCCACCGGAGGGAGCATGCATGAGGACTCCTGAAAGCTGGGTGTCTGGCTGGAGCTGCTTGCCCAGTTTGTAGGCAGTTCTACTGAAGGGTCTCCTCCCAGCAAATGCTTACTGCGTGGTCTAATCTTGGGCAGGAGTTTGTGAATCTTGTAACTTTCTGNGCTCCCTCAACCTTTCAGGTTTTCTTAGTTTCTGGAGCCTTGTGAGTCTGCCCCTTCCCTCCTGGAGAGAATGTTTCACTTCTGAGGGAAAAGCCATACAAAAAATGGCCACCACTAAAACGAAGGACATAAAGGAGAAAATAAAATAAAAAAGGACTGAATAACTCCCCTGCCAGACAGTCCAGCCTAGAGAATGCTATTCCCTGAAGGGTTCAAAGGTAGCGTGTCCTTTTGGCTGGCCTCTCCTGCTCTTGATCAACCAAGCACACATCTGTCATTCAAATGGAAGTCATCTCCAGCCCCTCAGTTTTCTCTCATTTTCGGCTCTTGTTGGCCGCTCTTACCCATTGGCCTTCACATTCCAGACACTTGGTACATGTTTGTTGAAGGAATGGAGAAAGGGAAAGCCTGCTTCTTTCTTCCAACAGTATTTGTTCTTCAGATAAGCACTTTGGTGTTTAACTCTTGAAGGTCCAGGCATTGCTAACAGGTAGCTTAACACATAGAGCCAATTGCTGCCTTTGAGGCCATTGGAGGCCTGACCTTGGAGCTCTCGCCTGGGCTGTGTCACTTGGGTGCTCTGGGTTCAGTCTGTGGCTCTTCTGCTTTACACTAGAATGATTTTGGGCAAGCTAGCCTGACCGCTTCACTGTTCATCTGTGAAACCAGAGAACATACTGGTTCCTGCCTCAAAGGACCTGTGGGAAGTAAACCATTTTACGTTTGCAAAGCACTTGGGGTCCTGCATGGGGCATCACAACACTGGAGCTGTTGAAGCTGAAAAAGTTCCACGTGACAGTAGCGCACACCTCATAGATTACAGGGACCCTGCACTTGAGTCTAGTAAACACTGGGCGGAATGTTTACACCCAGCTCTCTGCTGGCGGCCAGACTGACCTAGACTTCCTTGTGCTAAGCCATTGAGAGTCTTGGTGCTATCTTACTTTCCTCATGAACCCTCCACTTGCCCGGTGTGCCTGTGTTTGTCCTGTCCTTTTTACTTTGCGTCATTCGCTCCTTTTACGCGGCCTGTTCCTCGGGACAAGGACTTTGCTCTTTGTTTTGGCATAATCTTATAACACCAGGCACGTTCCGGGTGCTATAAAATGTTGAAGAAGAAGAGGGAAAAACGCAATTCACCTGGAGGCAGCTTTGGCCCACAGCTGGTTACAGGGCTGCTCCTAGAGCTTCCGGCAACATCTGGGATGTCTTCGAGCCCAGCATGAGCCGCGGGGTGGCACGGGGAGGACCAAAGTCTTTGGCTGGGATACTGCGTGACAGGTTCGCCAGCTGCTTTTGCTATAACTGGAGAGAGGGGCCAGCCTTGGGGGAGGGACACTGAACTTGCCAGGGCAGTGCGTGAAAGACCTGCAGAGGGGCGTGAGGGAGGCGTTCGCTGGGCACAAAGGCTGGGGACTCCTGCTCTAGCTGGTGTACCCAGGCTTGGGTCTTGTTTTTCCACATATGAGAGACCTGTTGCACCCATGCAGGGCCTCCCTAAAAGCTCTATGACCAGACTGACCTTTGTCCCTNGGTAATCTTACCTAAGGGTTGGAGTTTCAGGGGGGCTCTGTGGTTGCGGCAAAAGCATCTAGTTGACCTAGCATTAACTGAACTAGAACTGCTTTATTCTGGTCTGGGAAGCATTGACTCTGCTCTGGCTATCTAAGGAATTTTGTTGTAACAATACACTTTAGAAACACGTTGGATGCTTTATTGGAACGTGTTGCTTTGCTATCATTTCATTATTCTTTCTGCAGAAAGCAAATGGGACAGGGAGGGCTGGATATCTTCCTCCCATTTTCCTCAGAATCATTCTCCCTTCCCTTCTTCCTGCTCCCTCCCA
>LZPO01034861.1:323099-335910 GCA_001675575.1 Neotoma lepida
TCTTGGTGCTGGATTGCAGACACCCCACCCACCACCATGTTTTTTATTTGGGGATCAAACTCAGGTCCTTAGTTTTGTGCAACAAGTACTTTATAAACTGAGTCATCTCCCTAGCCCCTCGAAATGTGTCCATGGAAGGGAATTCCTATGAGAAACAGTGATAGATAACCAGTTTGTCTTGCTATCAAAGTGTGAGTAGGACTCCCTAGGGAAACTGAGGCACTTTCACATACAGGTAATATTAGATTGGTTTTCATGCAAACACACTCTACTCATTTATCTGAGGTACATTTTAGATGTGACTTTAAATCAGTTCCTCAGGTAGAAGATAATTTGGCCTCAAGTTGCATGGGGTCACATGCCCAACCCAGGGGTCACTGCCACGTTGGCTGTCTGCTGCCTGTGCCAGGCTGTTGGAGTAGACTTGTCAACACTGAGATGGTCTGAAGGACCAGACCAATGACAGCAGTGGAAAGCCTACCCTGACGTCACTAGCTCCCCTTCCACTGTCCCTTATCAGGTAGGACAAATGTTTGCAGTCCCCACAGAAGGTCGTCACTCCAGCTTCTGACTCAGGACAGTTTTGTTTACCATTTTTGATGTCTTGATTTGGTGATGAGCCACAACATTTGAGAAATTTCTCGTTTTGAGGAGCTGCCACCATGAGTTTCTTACTAGCAATTCAAAGGAGAAAACTCTAGCACAGTTGATAACCAGGGTTTGCATCTGAGGAATTTGCTACCTCAGACACCAGCTAACAAGTGTGCTAAACTGAAAGTCTGCTAACATGACAGTGTCTCAGTACTCCTCTAAGTTATGACTTTGCGTCTCCACGGGTAGGGAATTGGTACCAAGCTGCTGAGCTCTGTGTTGGATGATCTANCCTGTTTCTGCAAGACTTCTTCATGTCACAGAGAGACTGAGCTTGAGTGGAAAGGAAGGCTGAAGGGCAGGAAATTCTGTCTAAAATCTGACTTGTAGACGTGTTCAGAAGCATTTTAGGGGCATGTGAAGCTGTTCTTGCCCTTGGCGATCAGATAAACTTGCTGCTTGATTTTGAAATATTATCCACACATCCCCTAAAACTACCAAGTGTGTGTTCCCATGTCTGTAATGAATACAATGTCAAGTTGCTTTGGCGTTTGAAGAATATAATAACAGCGGGCACCATGCCAGATGCTTAGGAGTATGTAGTGTGCAGACCTGGCCCTCCGCTCCATTCCCGTGAAGCTTCCTCCCTAGTTAGACAGATGGCCATTAGTCAGATAACCACACAAGTGCAAATGTAAGCACAGGATGTGATGAGTCCCGCAGGGGGAGAGAGCATGCTGAGAACATTCAAGGTCTAGTTCAGATGTGTGTCTCNAAGGGGCTTTCCAGACACATGGCGTTTTCAGTTGCCCTAGTTGAGCCCTGGAGATGCCTCCTCAGGAGTACAGGGAAGAGTGTTCCATGCAGAGGATACAACACGTGAAGAGGTTCAGAGGTGGGAATGGAAGGTGCAAGATGCCCAGTGATTCTGTGAATGTCAACTGTGATTGAATTTTGATGCTAAAAAGTATGGAGTCCAGAAAGCTCTGGGGACATCACTTGAGGTGATGTGGACATGCTCCAGGTTGGAAGGACTGACAGGACTTGGTTATGGGTGGTTAAAGAACAGGGACTGAGGTGTCAAGGTTGAAGACTAGCTTCATCCAGTGAGCACCCAGTAAATAGAGTTGCTGTGTGCTGAGTCAGGGAGCAAAATTTCGACCCACAGAAAGGGGCCTTCTCGGCCCTGCTGTTTGCCAGCATTGTTCTCTTCTGTCTTACTCATGTCCCAGTGTGCTGATTAGTTCAGTAAATATTTAGTCAGAGAAAACTAGCAAAGATGGTCACTGTGCTATATGTAAAAGTTTTCTGATTTCAATCACTTTTCTTTATTAGACCAAGTTCCTTGAGTCCAGGGCTCTGTCTTAAGTCGTTCTCTGTGACTTCCAAAGTTTCTGGTTTGTATGTATTGACTGACTGACTGACTGAATGCCACTGTGAAACACTTTCATACTGAAGTCTATTTATGTGACTAACATGAGGTTACACTGTGGCAATGATGATGTGACCAGGATCCTTCTAGATGCTTACTTTGTGCTCCAGGCAATTGATGTGAAGTACTCCGTGTGTCATAGTGTTCTGGTGCTGTTGAAATTGTGCTTGGTCATTGCTAGACCTTTAAACTAGGTCAGTAATCAGGTGTTCAGAGATGAAAATGGGCCACACATTTTGTGAATGCTCCTGGGCGATGAGCAAAATCAGGATCGGGAGCTGAGGACTATTGATGGGGTATATCACTCTCCAAAGAGCATTAAAAGGTGTTTTATACGTAGGAAAAGCACTATAAACAGTAAGTTCTTTTCCCACCTTGCTTACAAGGTTTGCAAGAGGCTCTCTTTCGGGTTGTCTAAGTAAAGTTTGCATGTTTGTATGTATGTTCAAATGCAGACAAAGACAGTGATGATTATTGGAAGAAGGAAAGGGATTTGAGTTTATTGAGGACCTCCTACACACTAACCTTTGACATACATTATCATACTTAAATTCTCATGATGCTGGTTTTGTGGTAAATGATATGACTCCCATTTTTCCAGAAATGGGAAGTCATTGATTAGAAGTCTTCAGTTAGGCCATTTGGCCAAGATTTATACCTAGTTCTATTTGCCACCAAAGCTGGAGTTCCTGGTCCCCATGCAGGCTTTAGTTCTCTGAGGCAGAAGGACAATAGAGTGAAAGTCACTCAACATGTATGTCCATTCCTCATCTGTATATGCAAATAGAGCAAGATTGGTACCCACCTCAGAGTGCTGCTGTGAGGGTCACCTGGGGGTGATGTCTACAGCACCTTAAAATAGACCCTGGCCTGCTGTACATACAGAGTAGGTGCCACATGAGGTTTGGTATCTTCCGGTTTTAATCCTAAGATTAACATGGTTTTAGCATGATGTAATGAGGTGAAATGAACTTTAGCTGAGACTCCTGGACTGGGGACAAAGGTCTCAGCCATGCGCTTCCATGGAGGATCCTTCTCTGATTCTCAGACCANGTTGGACCTTGTGATAGAACTTCTTGTAATTCTGTAGACAAGAAAGCTGAGTAAAAGATGGGGTAGAGGAGGAAAAGGCCATTTTGGCCCCTGTGACTGGCAGGTGAAGCTGGCCTGAGGTAACAGAGAATGCAATGTATTCCTCAAACTATTAGACTAGTGTAGCTATAGCTAATNGACAAGGAGAATGCGGGACGAGATAAAACCAGAGACTGGAGAAACAGACCAGATAGATGGTCATACCATGTTAGGCTTGTGACAATGTGGATGGCATTAAAGGGCATTCAGCAAAGGGAGGATATGACGAACTCCAGATTCACCTTGTCTTTGTGTGTTCGGAGACCAGATATGGGGTAGGCAGGCAAGAGTAGGTTCAAGCTCAGTTAGGACATGTCTACTTGGACAAGTGATGGTAGAAGAGATGGAACAGGGTAGACCAGTTAGAGAAAAACCGGAGTTACTTACTTTTAAATCATCTAGACTTTGTAAAGGACTGGAAGTTGGGGTCAAAAGAGACATTCATGATAGTAGACTCCTGCTTCTGGTTCAAATAGCTGCACCCACGTGGCAACATTCTTAGAGTGGCTTGTGGTGGAAGAGGAGGAAGATTTTAGCCATGTGGAATTTAAATGTTGAGATATGCAGGTGTCAGTTAGGCCTCTGGTCACATGGAAGCACGACTTAGAGGCGAAGCCTGGGCAAAGATGTAGCTTGAAACTCTTCTGTGTAGGTATTAAAAGTCAAGGACACAGGACAAATGGGAGGTGAGCAGTAGACAGTTGATAGGCNTGGTCACAATATGTGATGGGAATTGNCCCATGTGATAATGAGGACTTCACAGGTCCCACACTCTGTCATCTGCAAATTAAAGAACTAGGAAGCCGAGTTGANTAATTTATTCTGAGGCTGCGGGCCTCAGAGCCAGGCAGCTGTTAGCATCAACCCCTGGATGTGAAGGCCTGTGAGCTAGAAACACCACGGGTGGTCCAGGTTAAGGAGGGGAAGTGAGTTTGCCCCTCCCCCCACCTTTTTATTCCATTCAAATTCTCCATGCACTGGTTCAGGCTCACAGGCTACACTGGTGGAATGCCTTCTACACCGGGTCTATTGATTCAAATAATATTTTTCCCCCCAGAAACATATTTATGGACACTCTTTGAAGGACAGTGTGTTACCAGCTTTCTGGCTATCTCTTAGCTCCATTAATTTCACAACTAAAAGTCTTAAAAGTAGATTAGAAAGGGTATGGGGGACGGCATCTAGAGAACCAAGCAGTGAGACTTAAAAAAAAAAATGTATTGTAAAAGGCAAGCCCATGGGAAAATGGCAAGTGGTAGCCAGAGATATCATCAACCCACGGCAGCTTTGAAGAGCTCAAAGAAACCAGAAAGGAGATAGAATTGGGAAATCTGAGAGAGGGAATGAGCCTCGGGGTAGGTGTGTTTTTCTAGAGGGTGCTCTGTTGGGACACCAAGTCATGTCAACATCTTCAAAGAGGTCACAGGTGCCAGTGACAGTATTCACCAAGGAACCCTTGCTCTNGGGCATTGTAGTCTGTTTGGGCTACCATTTTTTAAATTTATCTTTTTCGGAGAATTTCACTTATGGGTACTGTATTTATATCATTTCCCCCCTCCCCCTCCCTGCTCTAACTTCTCCTGTGTCCCACTCCCTCTCAGATTCATGCCATCTTCTTCTATAGTTATTTATAACTGGTACACATAAATGCAGACATTTATTAAAAAAGAAAATCTAGCTGAGTGGTGGTAGCACACGCCTTTAATCCCAGCACTTGGGAGGCAGAGGCAGGCGGATCTCTGAGTTTGAGGCCAGCCTGGGCTACAGAGCAAGTTCCAGGACAGGCTCCAAAGCTACACAGAGAAACCCTGTCTTGAAAAAAACAAAAAAACCTACTGAGCCCACTTAGTGTGGCTTATATGAACATATGTTTAGGGCTTATCCCTGGAGAAGACTGATTCTCCCTCTCAGCAGCCATTGATGGCCTGTAGCTCTTCCTCTATGGGTCTTGTGACAGTTCCCCTATCTGAGTTGGCATGTCAGCTGGTGTGGTCATTATGTGGGTCTTGTTTAGGCAATCCTACTGTTGAGATTTCACGGGTGCACTTTCCCTGGTATGTCTAGAAGATACAGGAGTCCTGGTTCCCTGGCTCTTACACTCTTTCCTTCCCTTCTTTGGTGATATTCCTTGAACCTTCGAGTCTAGGGTTTGCATTGTAGATGTGCCGGTTTGGACTGTGTATCCCCTGGTCACTTATTCTCTACATTGTGACCAGTTGTGGGTCTCTGTCNTAGCCTCCATTTGCTGCAAAACGAAGTTTGTTTGATGAGGGGTGAGAACTCACCTGTGGGTAGAAGGATCTAGAATATAGTTAGAAATTATATAGGCTTAGGAAAATGGTGGCCTGCTCCGTTTTTAACCTTAATTCTGTAATCTAGTCCATAAGGAAGACCTGTAAAGGACTCTCTGATGAGTGCTTGGGCCCTGACAAGAGAGAAAGAGGTGTACCAGGTAGGAATGGAAGCCCCAGCCCCAGGGGCAGCTGTACGTAAGAGTGGGCCCTGCAGGGTGTTCCTTCTCCACTGGGGCCTCCTCACGCGTACACACTTCAGAGGAGCCTATACAGAAAGGCCTGTGGTGATATTTTATCGGTGTCTCCCAATAAAATTTATCTGAGGATCAGAGGAAAAACGGGGCAGCCAGCCGCTAGTAATAAAAACAAAAGTCTTGCAAGTTAGCACACGCCCTTAATCTGTTTGGTTCTCTGTAGGGAACTAGTGGAAAGTGGTGGTGGCACACACCTTTAATCCCAGCATCAGCCATAGAGTTCTGGAGGTCCGTGCAGACAGACAGGAAGTGATGTAGCTTGGTGATGATAGGAAATGAGTTAGCAGAATGGACAGGCATAAAAAGCCGGGTTAGACAGGAAGTCGTTCTCTTCTCTTCGCTCTTTGGAAGCAGCGGCAGCGTTGGTGAGGTGAGGCTAGCTGGTGGCTTGCTCCTAATTCCTCTGCTCTCTGTCAGATTTTCACCCCTATTTCTTGTTCTGTGTGTTTATTAATAAGACTGTTTAGAAATTCNTCTTACAAAGGCCAGCAAAGGAACAGGCAACACTGAACCAAGCCCACAGTGCCTGAAAACCTGAAGACCTATTTGATTAAGTCCTAAAGATGCCAATTCAATGGCATTANAAAGAGTTTGGAAAACATTGTGTCCNTAAAACCAAACAACAAAAAGAAGACCTAAATGAGGAAGAGGGGGAGAAAAATTATCAGTGGAAATTAAAAGCATGTCTTGTCAGGAAAACTAGGAACATCTGGNTAACTGTGGTGCCTGTTAGCATACCAAAGTGCATGCTGGCCTCTGGGCTCTCTCAACATCACAAATACCTGCTACAGAGGCTATGCTGCAATGCCAACCTGAATCTTCTCACCCTGCCCCCTACCCTACACTTCTCCAGCTCATAGACTTCCTTTTCCCTGGCTTCTCATTCCTATATAATCCTGCCATCTCTCTTGGTCCTCTCTTAGCTTCTCCTGTTTCTCTTCCTCTCTCACTCCCCCTCTCCCCCCAGGGCCATGTTTAGTCTACTGCTTTCTCTCCCTGCTCTGGACTCTTCCACATGCCCCTGGCTATACTCTCCCTCATATCTACAATAAAAACCTCCCCCTCAACCATACCTTGTGGGGTCATGTCCTCACTTTATACGTCTGTGGCTGAAACCCCCCACTTTCTACATCGGGTGCAGGGGCATCTGGAAGCGTCCAGAGCAGAGAGAGAAAGTAGGAGAATGAACATGCCTGAGGAAAACACTGAGTTGTTAGCTAGGTTGAAAATAAAAGATACCCCCAATGTTTGGGACATGACACTGGGAAATTATACCTGAGTGTGAATCAGTCAGATAAAGACAGGGAAGACACAGTTGCTACTTGATTGACAATGGATCGACAACTTGATAAACACNTTTTAGGTTGAAAATATCCTTAAGGTGAAGATGTGTTTAGTACATCTCACCTACTACACGAGTCACCTTCCTGTTACTGTGACAAAACACTTGAGGCGATGAGGTTAAGGAGACAGGGAGTATGTGGAAAGCTCGGAGATTCCGAGCTTTCGTTCATGCCCTTCTTATTCTGGACCTGTGGGAGTGCGGTTTACACAGCCGCAGCACATGGCAGCCCCAGCACATGGCAGAGGAGACTTGTTTATCTCAAAAAGAAACATGGGGGGGGGGTGTCCTTCAAAAGCCAGCTTCCAATGACCTGAAGGTTCCCGTACTGACTAATAGTGCCTCAGATTGACAACCAATCCTTCAACACATGGGCCCTGGAGGGACCTTCAAGACCAGTGTCCAAGCACAACAGTTTATCCACACAGCAAACTGGAGAATTGGCTAGTTTTACGCTCATCATCACTGACTGACTGGGACCTGGAGTTCACTGCTGCCTCCTAGTGTCTCAAAGGAGTGCTACACAGCCCAAGAAAAGATCAAAGTATACTTTCTCCTGGGGGCAGGTGGGTACGGTATCATTTCAAGTCAGAAACATTGTAACTTCATAAACAAGGAACTATCTATAAAGAGAGAAGTTGAGCAATCTAGTCCAAGAGGCCTGCCGTGGCTTTGAATAAACATAGGGGAAGAGATAAGATCACTTTAGATAAGGGCAGAAAAAAATGTGGTTTTGTCCTGAAGAATGCTGCATGTCTTTTGATTGAACTGGCCCTCTACATGCCGAATACCACGGATTTTAAAAGCTACCCACATCTAATTTCATCCTGATTGTTTTAGTTTGGTTTTTTGTGTCTNTGCTAAAACACTGACAAAAAGCAACTTGTGGGGAGGAAAAATTTTACTTTAGCTTTCTGGTTAAAGTCTATCATGCAGGGAAACCAAGGCAGGAGCTTGAAGCTACAAACGTGGAGGAACCCTGGTTACCTGCTTGCTCAGTTACCTTACCAGAACAACCCAGGCTTGGTTGCCTAGGGGTTACACCACTCACATAGGTGAACAATTAAGAAAATTCCTCACAGATTTGCCCATNGGCCAATCTGATAGGGGGTGGGGGGCAATCCTTTATACGAGGTCCCCCCTCCCTGGTGTGTCAAGCTGACAACTGAAGCTAACTAAGGCACTGGTGAAATCTCAGATCAGTGTGTAAGAAGAAAAACCTTTAAATCAATCAGAAAATAATGTTAGCTACAAAGAAACAAGAAACAAACTAATCAGTAGAGGGCTGAGGTAGAGGGAGAAATGTCTTCAACACCCAGAGGGAAAATGAGTCTGAATCTGGAATTGAATGAAGTGTGAAAGCAAAACAAAATCATTTTCCAGCATGAGAACAACTCAGAGGTCCTGTNAGGAATAAAGGCACATCGCATGAGAATGGCAACTCCAGGNGATATTTCAGCACATTTCAACATGAATTGAGGAAGGGGGAAGCTGAGTTCGGCAGATGAGGCNGTTCAAAAAGGAAGAAATGGCTGGACCCTTGTTTTCAGAATCCTGGTATTTGGGGGTCATGTAGTCAAATGCAGCACTTGGTTTTCTCAGGCGTGCCATTTANACAATGAGAAGGCTGTAAATGGCCATGATTGGTCCTATGTAGAAGCAATCTGTAGATAAATCAGNACAGATTTAGTAGTTTTGTAGATCAGGATGAAATGAGTCTCCACGTGGTAAACCTGTTTCTTTAACTGACACAACTGAGAGTGTGGACAGAAGAAAGCCCACCACTGTCTTATCGTCGCCACCTATGCACAGTTGACTTCAGTTTAAAATGGCCGTTCTGAGGAACAGAAAGCAGAAACCGCTGAGTACCTCTGGTGTGGAAGTGAGACTGGGCAGGTGTGGTGTGACCCACCATGCTCAGTTTCTGTTTGTCTTTTTCTTTTTAAGCATCTACATTTCTCTTTCTGTGGCCCATATGTGTCTTCTCTCGACTTTATCTTACACACTTACTCTGTCTTGTATTAATAGAGGATTCATCCCTCTGACTTGAAATGCGTGTCCTCTTCGAAATTCTGGGACTGTTTTTCCTTACTTCTGAACCAGTTCTTTGTCAGGTTTCTTTTTCTAGTCTGTCTCTCCGCTCTTGTGATTCTGTCACATGAGACCAACTGTTAGACCCTGTGCGGCTCTCTTAACTTCTTCACATTTTGTTTCTTTATCTCTGTGTTATAATCCGAGTGATTTCTACAGCTCTCTCTCCCACTTTCCTAACTCTTTGTTTAGCTGGCTTTTCCTGTTTCAATGGCTGCATATTTTTTTTTTTTAATTTTAGGATTGCATAAACTAAACTTTCCTTGTTTTACAACATACTTAAATAGAAGCTACTTTCTCATTTGGATTTTTTATTATTATGTCACTTTAAAAGCCTATTTTATATTGCTACGTGACTTGGAAATCTTGTCCTTTCTTGTGCCTTACTGACATTCATATTAGTGAGTTTCCACATGTGTTTTGAACTTCATAATTTGAGGGTCTTAAGCTCAAGTGTGTGAGCTGCCTTCCACAGATATGCTTCTGGAATTGGTGGGGGCATTCTCCTGTGTAGGTTTCATGTTTCTCAGGATTTGTGGCTTTTTGCGTTCTGGAGCANTTTCCATGGTTTTATGTCTGCTCAGTATGTGCTTAGCAGGTGGGCAACTCACATATTAGAATCCCTCCCTTCGAGTACAGTCATATTTGTGTTAGTATAAGGGCCAACGGCAACTGGATGCATCCAGCTGTAAGATTTCAGAAAATTTCTATCAATAGCATAGGATGATTTATGGTAGTTTTAGAAAAGGCAAATCCAGCCAGTCCCCCTCATCACTTTACAATTGAGGAGAACAAACTCCAAACAAGTTGTGCTTGGACCCAATGACTTAAAGACAGAACACAGTATAAAGGATGCATCTCTTTGTGGTTAACATACATTTGAATTTGGTGTAAATGATGTCTAACGCCGATTCGAAGGTAAACCCGTGTGTTTATTTTGTTAGTGGTTTCCACTGTGACTTGAGTTCCAGGTGCCTAGAACGTGGCTCTCCAGGCTCAGTCCTGCCCAGGGTTGCATCTTAGCAAGCACTTTGGTGGCTTGAACTCCGTCATGCTCAGTTAAATCATCGATGTTCTCTCTAGTTACAGCTCATGAGTTACTTGGCAGATCTTCCTTTGTCAATAATTTACTTCTGCCTCTCCCCTCTGTTTAAAAAGCATGCAGTCTGCTTACAAAGACCTAAATCTTCATGATGACTGCCTGCCACATTGTGAGATTTTTTTTTCCATTTATTCCCATGAAGAGTTGCAAAATACCTGTCATGTTCTTTTCTTTTCCTTCCTTCCTTCCTTCCTTCCTTCCTTCCTTCCTTCCTTCCTTCCTTCCTTCCTTCCTTCCTTCCTTCCTTCCTTCCTTCCTNCCTCCCTNCCTCCCTCCCTTCTTTCTTTCATTCTTTGTTTCTTTTCTTCTTTTTCTTTTTGTATTAGGTGAGGGAAACTATCAGGGCATATTTTTTTTGTGAAGTTTCTAAGAACTTTGTTCCTTTCTGTGTTTTCCGGCAAGCACCCACAAAGGGAATTCAGATTCATCGATCCAATTCAAAGCCAATTATAATGGTGTGTTTTGTGGTCTGTTTTCAGAACAGAGTGTTCTGAACGTCAGCGCGAAGTGGACGAGCCTTAAGCTGAAGGGGCTGTGTATTATTTACACTGAAGAAGCTCTTGTGTGGACAGGAAAGCGCTGACAGGTCACATGGACCCCATGGAACTGAGAAATGTCAACATCGAGCCTGACGATGAGGAGAGCAGCAGTGGAGAAAGTGTTCAAGGCAGCTACATGAGGATGGGAACCTCGGAAAAGGCAGCCATGAGCAGGTACAGGACGAAAACTGGCCAGGCTCTGTGGAAAGACAGGACGGGCCACAGGCTTGGAAAGGCAGGGTCTTGGTGGAATGATTGGATTTATTATGGATAAATGTGAGATAACAATGTTGATGTTAACACATCAACTCTCTGGCCCTTTGTGTGACTGATGGGAAATTGAAGTCGCAGTGTCCTTGTCTCTGTTGCTAATGTAACTAACCCATATTTCACTGACATCAGCCTGTTGTTCCGTTTCTCTTTTGAGGGGGCCCTCCCTCAGATTCTTCTTCCTTTGATTATATTTTCAATGTTGTGTGTCTCCAGAGGATTTTGTTGTTGTTGTTGTTGTTGTTGTCGTTGTTGTTGTTTGGTTGGCTTTTGGCTTTGTTTTTTGTTGTGTTTTGTTTGTTTGTTTGTTTTGTTTTTTCCTCCAAAAGTATATCCTGAGAAATATCATTCACAAACTATCATGGGGTCACACATTAAACGGATGGCATATTCTCAGCCTGTTAAACCTTCCATCCAAGTTTCAGGTCATTCTACACATCTATCAGCTACACTAACCTATGCAACTCACCTGCCTCGTTTCTAAGAAGGATGTCGTCAGCTCCTTCCCACTGTCAGGGAAGTGCAGTCAGGAGGGGACAGTGCTCTCTATGGATGGTCTGCTGCAGTGAGTTTTAGGATTGTTGGACTAGGAAGGGGTAAATTGAGGCAGATTCTAAACTCAGTGGCTCCTGAATGTAGTAGAACACAGGGCATTGGCATCTNCAGAGTGGTTGCTCTCTCGGCTTAGGGGGAGATTAATCTTCGTTTGAGCTTCCATGCAAAGTGTGGACTAGTGAACTAGCACCTGCTTATTCCAGGGAATAAGTAACTGTTTGGGATATAAGGCGATATTCCGCAATTCTGTGTTCTTTTTCATCTACATCATTGCTCTTAGTATGCTGGCCCACATCTGAGGCTCTTTTCATTCTGAAGGGAACACACACAGGTGTGAGTGCTGTGGTGGGGTGGATGAGCTGAAGGGGATCCAATGCNAAGAACAGCCCTAGAGTCCGCAGTGGATGCTGCTGCCCAGGTTCACACAACATTGTCTTAGCTACCCACAGTGACATACTTNCTCACTGTGAGCTCATGAATAAGATGTCATTCTTATCATTTTAATGGGTGAGTTTTGTTGGTGTTTGGTTTAGAATGAATCTGTAGTTGTATTTTTTTTTTAATTTAATATACTGAAGCCTTTGCTTGAGGTCATTTTCCTTATGTTTTCAATAGATGTTGCATCTGATGTTAAAATATTTAACATACTGAGGACATTTCTCACATATTTTGTATGATTTCAGTCTGTTCTATGCCTACGNCTCATCTCATGCATGCCAAAGCAAGAACATTGCAAATGCCTCAGAAGTAAGTAATATACTTACTTTCCAATTCTGGGTTTTAAAAACCACTCATGCAGTNGAGATTTTAATTTGCTGAGGAAAATGAAATTAGAGTGTTGGACACACTTCAGTTTAGATTGTACTGGGAGAAACACTTGTGTTTATAGTCCTTTGTCCCATTTTACCCTGTCATCCTAGGTTCCAACTGTGAGCATTATGTCCCAGCCCCCACATAGCTCATATATTAAACACAGACTGGTAAACCACATAAGGTGGTAGGGCTGTGGACACAGAAGAAAGCAGCAGCCAAGGGCACCGTGGTTCATTGGAGAAACATGGGGCAAAGTGTGTACACTCAGGACGATTACTCTGTGGTTCCTAGAAACATATGAAAAGCTTTGTGAGTGTGTCTATTGTGTCCTGGCTGTACCTTGTATTGACACTATGTGGGTGTGTCTGTTGTGTTCTGGCTGTACCTTGTATTGACA
>LZPO01034861.1:370134-381395 GCA_001675575.1 Neotoma lepida
CTCTTAAGGCAGGAAAGAAAGACAAGGAAGAGAAGGGGGTGGGGTGGGGTGTCCACCAGAGAGCTGAGAGAAAGAAACAAAATTGCAAAGCAGAATGAGGCATTCATGGCAGGTGTCATCAGGAGAGGGAGCAGTAAAGCCACCACCCATCTGAAGCCAAGCTCTCTCAAGCACTGGCACCCTGGGAAGCATTTCATAAGAACTTCCCCGGCTCACAAGAAGATGAGAGTGGGCTACAGCTGCCCAGGGTCTGCTTTNTCCCANTGACAAGCAGNGCTGACTAGTAACGGTGAAATAACAACTCACGNGGATTTAGCATTGCCTCTTTCACTAATGTTTCATTATGCTAAACATATTTCAGCCATGTGCCAAAAAAAACCCCTTGCTGGTCTCTAGTCCCTAGAGAGAACACCAATGCTGCTCAGCCCCAGGTAGACTTCGTGCAGTCGGGAAATAGATGGGAAACAGATNAAGACTATATTCTCTTTTCCATGTACTTCAAATAGTCACAAAGCTTGGGCCAAATGGGCATGTGCAGGTATGATTTGGAAGGTTGAAGGGAGCGAGGTAAAAGCTGTTTCCATAGAGCACAGTGTCATGGAGGTGTTCGTGTATCAGCCCTGGGAGAAGCTGGTCACTTAGGACCATGCAGGCTTCTATGGGTGTGGAGAGAGGCAAGGCATTGTTTCCCTGGCCAGCATCATGGCAGAGGCTNGNNAGGAGGAGCTCAACACAAGCAGCAGATGTGGTACTGCCTGTTCCTGAGACACAAGCTCCCTCAGAGGATCTGTTCTCTAGCAGTCTTCGGCAGCTATTCCTGCAAGCTCAGCTCAGCTGCATTCTAAGCCTCCACTTCTGCTAAGCGATGCATTCTCTAGACCATCTAACTCTCTACCAAGATGGCCTGAAGGCTTCTGCTACTACTGAATTTGCACCATGCTGCCCTGTCTGACTGGTTATCAAAACTTGCCAGGTTGGAGGACGGAGGAGACCCAACGACCATTATTGAGTAGAACATTTATAATTCAAAACAGGTAGCATCAAGGTAGCTCACTCAACTGCTACCTAGAGTCATATAAAGAAAGCACCACTTTTTGAAGAAATGATTTTACAGACGGGCACCGCTGCCGTAGGATGGTGTGAGAAGCACAAGAAATATGAGGCCCGTGCCGAGTGCTGGAAGCTTCCAACTATACCTCAGAGCCTCAANAGAAACCACAGAAGACTACAGTTTACCCAAGGAGCATTTCTTAACTCTTGTCTCAAGAATGATGTGACATGGCATCGGGTGGGCTGGGAATTCAGTCCCTCTTACACGAACACATTGGCTGAGAAATAGAAGAACGGTCAGGATTCTAACGACTACATTTGTGATGAAAGAGGTCTCTGAGTTTCCCTAACTCTCCTGGACATCTTTGAAGGGCACAATTACCTTCTCATTTGCTGTGTAAAACTCTCCTTTCTTTCCAGCGAGAAGACCCGTTTTCTTCATGTGTCGCCTACATCACCTGGTTGCCCTTTGACCTTCAATACAGCATTATCCNACACACCCTAGCCAACCAAGGAGAAAAGCCAGACCCAGGAGGAAAGTTTTATACACCAAAAGTAAATGACAGAGCCTGCTGTAGCAGTTACTTGTCTTGTTGCTGTGATTAAATAGTTTGACAAAATCAACTTNCGGGGGGTTGATGCTGGCCCACACAGTTGGAGGGTATCATGGTAGAAAGTTACAGTGGCAGGTGCATGAGATAGCTAGTCACATGACATCCAGGGTCAAGAAGTAATGAGCAGTGAAGTCTGGTGCTTAGCTGGCTTGCTCCTTACTCAGTCCAGGATGGAGGCCAGGCAATGGGCTTTCTTTACGGTGGGTCCTCCCACCTTAATAACTTAATCAAGAAAACCCATCATGGTCTTGTCTAGAGGCTAGCCTGGTCAAATAATCTCTCACAGGAGTGCCTGGAGGCTGGTCTTGGTGGGGATTCTAGGTCCTGTCAAGTTCATCTAATCAACACTATGACACCATTCAATTTGTCTCTTGCTATGTACTGTGCCATCCCAAGACAGTGGCTTAAAGACACAGAACTCTTATCTGGCTCCTGACTCTGTCAGTCTGGGCTGAGCATGGCTGCTGGTCCTTCTGACTTGGGCTACATCAACTTTCAATGACTGGGTTCATTTATGCTCGGGGATAGCAGAGGACTGTTTATATGGTCTCTCATTCTCCAAAGTCTTATCAGGGCTTGTTTACCTGGAATAAAATGGTTCCCAAAGTGACAGTGGGGATTGGAGCACTTATTGAAGCCTAAAAGGTGAGTCTCTCTCTCTCTCTCTCTCTCTCTCTCTCTCTCTCTCTCTCTCTCTCCCTCTCTCTTTCCCTCTCTCCCTGTGTGTGTGTCTGTGTCTGTGTGTCTGAGTCTGTGTGTTTGTGTGCCTGTGTCTGTGTGTTAATTAAAAAAAAAAGAAAGAAAAAATGCATATCAAAGACATCATAGAATTATAATTAAGTAAATTTCAAAAATCAGATCATCATAGTTCCTAGCTATCCTGGTTTGCTCTCTGTTGCTGTGATAAAGACCATGACTAAAAACAACCTGGGGAGGAAGGACTTTATTTGGCTTGCACACTCCATCACAGTCCACCCTCAAGGGACACCAACACAGGAACTCAAGCAGGGCAGGAACCTGGAGGCAGGAAGTGAAGCAGAGACTGTGGAGGGATGCTGCTTACTAGCTTGCTCTCCATAGCTTGTTCAGCCTGATTCCTTATACAACCCAGGACCACCTGCTCAGGGATGGCATCACTTACAGTGGGCTGGGCCTTCCCACATCAATTATTAGTGAAGAAATATCCCCACAGACTTGTCTATGCACCAATCTGATGGAGGCGGTTTCTCAATTGAGGTTCCCTTAACCAGATGATTTCTGTCTAACAGACAAAAAAACTAATCAGAACAGCAGAAATGGTCGGGATTAGTTAAATTGTAAAACAGATTTAGTAGGGAAACTAGCTGTGGGACAGATGGCTTGGAAAAACTGACTCTGAGATCAGCATGCATTATGGGAAAGGTTATGGGTATTAACACCTACAGGGAAGCTAAGAAACCCAAGCCAGTAAAATCAGATGAGAGTGGGTGGTACTGGGGCCTCCCCAGAGTCAGCCAACTCCATGGGAAGCTCCAAGCTCAGAGGCCCTTCAGATTTGTACCAAAGGGGATCGGCTCAGACCTGTTGNTATTTCCCGGGAGTCTTACAAGACCATTTTTCATGCTTCTAGATTGAGTAATAATTTGATGCTGGTTATTTCCCAGGAGAAGGAACTACCCTAGGGAGAGGTGGCTCCCTTCAGCAGAGTTCAGTCCCTAGTGTAGAGGGACAGCTGGACTTCTGNGGGCTGTGAGCCTCATCATTGCCTGCAGCTNGGAGAATCNACCTCTTTGTCTAGACTAGATTTGGAGATGGAGCAGCACAGAGACACAAAGAAGTGGAACGCTGTGGAGAGGGGGAGTTGGGATCCCGACATCTAAGAACCCAGAAAAGGAACGGGGCAGGAACAGAAGATGAAGATTTTCTGAAAATGATCAGCTATCAAAACATATATTTAATTCCTGTAAATCTGGCATAAGTACAGAGGTGACTAAAATCTTCATCTTCTGTTCCACTCCTGTCCCTGTGCAGTGCCATGCTGTCTTGGTNACTGTGGCTTTACAACATAGTCTGTAGTTGGGTATTTTGATGCTTCCAGTTTTCCAGGTCTTTGCGTGTGTGGACATATTTAATTCTTACAAGAAGGATACAAGTAAGCCAAGTTGCTGTTTCCATTTCATAGATGAGGCACATCCAAGATGGGTAACTTGTCAGAGCTCACACAAGTGAGACGTGGTANAGATGAGATTGGTCTAGGGATTCACCAGAGCGCCCTAGTTTCTCTATTGCTATGATAAACACCATGGGGAGGAAAGGGTTTGTCTCATCCTACGGTTTATATAGCATCATGAAGGCTGTCAGAGCAGGAACTTCTGAGTCAGGAATTAAAGCANAGGCTATGGGGGACCACAGCTTACTGACTTGCTCCTCAAGGTACTTGCTCAGCTTTTTTTCTTACACATCTTACCACTTGCACAAGGGAGGCACCACCCACAGTGGGCTGGGCCCTCTCACATCAACCGTCAATCAAGAAAATGCCCCACAGGCCAATCGATTACATTCCTAAAGCTAGCCACCAAGGTCTATTCCCTTAATTGGCCACATCCTCCTGCTGAGGCTGACTACCAAGTCCAGCTATCAAAGTATTGAAGTCCAGCAATCAGAAGCCCCCCTTGGCTCNCCTAATTAACATGCCAATTAAAATTAAACACCTCATCCTAACACNGGGTTTCCCCCTTTACCTTTATGAATCTCCATTTTCCTATGGGCCACGGACTGTCTCCTCTCTATCCAGAGGCAGTCCTTTGTCCCCCTCCAGGACAAATACCCCTCCCCCCTTCCCTTGTTCCCTTCTCCTTCTCCCTATTTCCTTTATCTCCTATCTTTGTCTCTTATTCCCTGCCCTCTGTCCCTCTGGGGCAAATAAATCTTTGTGCTGAGCATTTGGTCTTGGGGGTTCTGAGACGACATTTTTCCTTTCAATGTCCCTCCCTAATAGTTCCGATTTGTTTCTGTCGGAAGCCTTCTGTGGCAGTGCCTCTCTCCATACCCCCAGCATGTGGTCCCTTCAAATGCATCACAATGCACCCAGCCTTTTTGACCAACTCAAACCCAGTTTCTACCAAGTCATGCCACACCAACTGTACTATTTGACCCTAATGTATAGGCTAAAGTGTGAGCTAAGATCCTCTTTATTCCTCCAGCNTATTGATGGTGACTGTATCATCAGGTTTGTGCATGTTAAAGTTACCCCTATCTTTCAGCCAATCAAAATCAAGCAAGATAAATAGCTCTGGGTTGCCTCTTTAAAAAGAAGGGGAGAGGCAGCTGAGGTTATAAAGGGACATATTCTGCTCCAATTGGTTCATTTTTCTGGATCCAGCAATGAGAGAATGGAGCCCAGACCCACCCTTCCTTCCTTCCTTCCTTCCTTCCTTCCTTCCTTCCTTCCTTCCTTCCTTCCTTCCTTCCTTCTTTCCTTCCTTCCCTCCTTCCTTCTCTCCTTCCTTCCTTCTTTCCTTTGTTGAAAATAGATCTTTTCATACAATCTATTCTGATTATGGTTTCCCTTCCCCCTACCCCTCCCAGATCCTTCCCATCTGGATACAAACCCTTTATGTCTCATTTGGAAAACACACAGTCTTCTAAGGAATAATAAAATGCAGTAAGATTAATAAAAACAAACCAATCGGAATATGACAAAACAGCCAAACAAGAAAAAGAGCCAAAAAGAAAGCACAAGAAACACATAGATGCAGAGACACACACTTTGCACACACGGGAATCTCATAAAGACCCCAAAACCAGAAGCCATAATACATATGCAAAGTACCTGTAAGATTAAAAGCAAAAACAAACAAACTAACTTAACCTTATGAGGCAAAGAACTTCCAAAGATGCTGTAGAGTTCATGTGTTGGCCATCATGTGTGTTCCAGCCCTGTTATGTCAAGAAGATGACTGGTGTCCTCCATCTCTTCTGTCTCTTACACTTTTTCTTCTTCCTCTTTCCCACAATTCCCTGAGCACTGACGGGGAGGTATTTGATAGAGACATCCTGCATAGGCTGAGTGTTCCAAGGTCTTGTACTCTCTGCACATTGACTGGCTATACCTGTGCCCATCTGCTACAAGAGGAAGCCTCTCTGATGATAACTGAACAAGGCATGGATCTTGTTCCTTTTGGGAGGATGGAGAGTCAGGATTTCNTGTCTCCCAGACTGGTCTTGAACTTGCAATACAGCCAAGGATGACCTTGAACTTCTGTTCCTCCTGTGTGTGCATCTGGAATGCTGGAATACTAGGCATGTGCTACCATGTCCCATGTGCTCTTTATCTAATTACTTATCCAGTTGGCTAATTAACAGACACATTCAAGGAAAACATGGCATATGATAAGAGAAAGTTACGAAGCAAATTATTTTCTTCTGCAGGAACCGTGTCAAATTCAAGTTAAATGGTTTTTTTTTTTTTTTTCTAATGCATTCTGGCACCTTTGGGTGAGGATGTCTCTTTGCTTACAAGCCTGTTTGCACATGCCTGTGCAGTAGCAAACTGTGTTAGATGCATGCTGTTGGAGTTAACACAACATATTTGATGGGCTTGTCATGTCTGGAAACAGGAGCTTCCTTTTCGAGGGCTCAAGGCACGTAGCTGCTTGTTTCAGTCCATTTCTTCCTTCCCAAAAGGCTTAGCGTGTTAAGGAAACTGACAGCTCGTTTTTCAAGAACTTGGATGTGTCAGAGTTGGCAAGAATGAGCCTGTCTCCTTCANGAAGGCTGCCTCCTTGGTCCTTGATTCAGTGTCATTTAACCATGCAAATATTCATCATTTGACTCAGGTGTAAAGGACCAGACAGGATGCCCTAAGGAAGGAGTGTGCCAAAATTCCTGCTATCAGACACAGTAGTACGGAGATCTATTACACAAATGCCTACAACACAAANTACCATGAAGTATCGTGAAGGATGCTTGAACTGCTAAGTGGGAGTGTCTTGGAAGAGGACAGTCCTGCTGCTGGAGGATGAGGTGGCACACCTGTGCACACAATGCTGCAGACAGAGCATCTGCATCTTCCTTTGGATGAGCAGGGAACTCAGCCTGAAGCTGGTTCTCAGCTGGAAAGCGGGCAAATCGATCTGCCATCCTATGTCAAAGAGTTAGGCTGAGGATTACATCAAACATTCTGTGTGAGTTTCCTCAGCACTGTCCCCAGCAGGCAACATGGGCTTGGCAAACATTAGTTTCTTTTGCTTTGGTGATAGCTTTGGGTTGCCCCCAAAGGTAGAGGATACAGAGACGGAGAATGGACAGACAGTGGGTGTAGATACCTTTGGCAGAAAGATCTCAAGAAGACACACAGGTAGGAAAAACATTTTTCTCAGCAAAGAGCTAATAGTCAAATTTATGATAGGGAAGAAAATAGATGGGCAAGGAAGGGTGTGCTGGGGTCACTCCAAAGAGATGTGGTGTCTGAAGGGGCAGAATGGGTCGGTAAGCCTGGGATCTGGGGCCATGTCTCTTGGGTCCAAACCATTTCCACCATGAAGTAGCTGATGTGGAGTCTACACTCAGATCCCTCATTGTCAGAGAGGGCTGATGAGAGAGCCGTTGTCATAGTCCCTTCCTGCAGGCTAAAAGGTTTTAGCATTTATGAAGTAAGTAGAACTGTGCCTGACACACAGTGAACACCCAATAAACACTAACTGCCTCTCTTCAGCCTGCCGAACTATTCATCACAAAGGGCCATGGCCAGAGGGCGTGCCACAAATGTCCCAAACACAGGAAACTAAGCCTGCCTTCACAGGTTGAATAAATGCTTGAGATTCAGAATGCTCCAAAAATCTGTGTGCACATTGACACAGTGTCCTTAGTGGAAAATTCCACAGCAGGGAACTTTGTTTCATGTACAAAATTATTTTTAAATTTTATAAAGCTACCGCTGACCAACGTGTAGAGGTATATGATACCTACATGAATTTCATGTTTGGTTTGGTCCCATCCCTAAAAATGTTTCATTGTGGATATGTAAATATGCCAGAATCCAAACTATACAAATTCTAGAACATTTTAGATGAAGGTACCCAAACCACAATAAGGTAAATGGGTCTTCCAGGTCTGAGAAACAGACCAAATTATTCAGCTGAGTGTCCTATTTTGTGGTTTCTCAGCAAAAGATAGAGAGAGGTGGCCTGTACCCTTCCCCTTCCTGTCATTCGGCTGATGGTCAGAGGCTGTTTGAATCCCAGCCAACTTGCTAATGCACAGATCCCTCCAGGATCATCCCATCCGTGAGCTGCTTCTTCGGGGCTTGCACAATGGAGAACCATGTATTCTGATCTTGAGTGAGAGTATCTGAGCTGTGCTCCTACTTCAACAACCAAGAGAAGTGTAGACGACAAAGAGGAGCCATGGGCTGCCACACAAGTCTCTGACGATTCACACAAACCTCAGCCATTTCCTTCTGGATGCTCAAGATGGTGACAGCACAAAAATCACATCCTGTGGCCCTTCAGANTGTTTGGCATAAAGGAACCAGGCTGGTGTTTAATGACCATCCATATAATTCTAGAGAACACAGATTTGATAAGGAGAAGACTTTACCTTAACATAAAAGCAGATGAAAACAATATTAAAACTGGCCAGAAATGGAGTTCCATCCAATTCATACCATCNGAATGACTGGGCTATCACTGGAGATACTGAAGCAGGGACTTGAAGACATCGGTCAACTATTTTGCAGGTGGGATTTTTGCACTGGGAGATGGTGGAATAGACTGAGGGGTTTGTCCTTGACTAACACTCACCAAAGTTGCTTCTGCTCCTCTGATGGCCCAAACTCTTAAATATTTTCATTTAATTTCATAGAAACCCAGATGTTTAAACAGTTCTGTTTCTCTGATTCTACAAAGCATCTTGGGAATCATTCAGCTNAACTAGGGCACAGTTACTAGTTGCTTTTAAGGTCACATGGTTTAGCAAGAGGCAGTGCCTTACTTAACACAAGCCCATGACCTAGAACTCCATCATAAGCTCCTTCCATCTGTTCTCCCCATCCTATCCATCCTACACCTATACCNTGGTGATGATACTCCTAAGCCATGGCTCTGATGTGTTGGGAGCATGAAGGTCCTTGCACCCACATCTCTCTGGGGAAACCAGTAATGTTAAGCACGCAGGATTGTCCTCTCAAAGGACGTAAAACCTATTCCTCCATCCAGAAGGCTGGGAATTAGAAGTCCTTAACAGCCTGGTGATCTGCATTATCTGTTGGGCCAGGCCATATCAAGCTCTCACAACCAGGACCAGAGGGTGGCTGGGTATCTAAATGACCCTTACATTATCTGTATAGCCAACCAGGGGCTCCCTAATAGTCTAAATGACCTTTATATTATCTGTAAGGCCAGAGGCTCCCCCAAGCTCCNACAACTAGCACCAGAGGTGGTTAATAGCCCAAATGACCTTGACACTATCTATATGATTGAGACCAGCCTATCTCTGGAACCCATCTTCTTAGAAGAAATGACATATACTTTTAGTTGAGTTTTGATGTAATTATGCCTCCTTTTGCACTGGTGATTGTATTACACCAGGAGACTTTTTTTCCAAATTGTATTGTGTTTAAGTATGACGGCAAAAAATCGCCTGGCATCAGATTCCTGAAGTTGATCCAAGTCAGGCTAAGTCAGGCTGAACTGAGTTTTCATGCTCGATTCTTCACGGATCACTTCACTGTTGGCTGTGATGCCTGAAGGGACCCCCGCTCCCACACACACACACACATATGCTGATTATGTTATTGCAGCATTTAAACATGTGCAAAAGCTACCTGTGTTCTTTGAACATATACTTGGAATTCTCTATTACAATATTTAAGACTAGATCTTGGGGCCAGAGGAATGGCTCAGTGGGCAAGAGCACTGGCTGTTCTTTCAGAGGACTAGGTTTCGTTCCCAGCACCCACACAGCAGCTCATAATCACCTGTAACTCCAGTTCTAGGGGATCTGATGCCCTCTTCTGGCCTCCTCAGGAACCTGGCAAACCCATGGTATGTATACATACATGCAGGCAAAACACTCATACACATAAAAATAAATAAATATTTTTTAAAACATTAGATCTTAATTTTTTCTCCCATTATAACCTCAGTACTAGCTGTTTCTATATTCTCCATATTCTATGTTTCAAAATTCTCAGACTATTGCACTTTCTTCCTTGGTAGGGTTTTCTGACCATCTGGTGTTGAGCAGCACATGACAAACCTCAGAATTACAAGTTGGTCTTGGGGGATCTTCTTGTTGCATCTAGAGAAAAGCCAGTGTTTTTCTAAGTGTGTATATAGTCAGCCTCAGAGATCGATGCCTGCCTTCTGTTGCCGTGGCCTGTGTGCTCCCCTCCCCTTGCTCAGGGGCTGGATTCCATGACCCACTTTTAACAGGGGAAACAAGGGGGGGACACTTCTAAGTCAGTTATAAAAAGACTGCAACTTCTGACTACAGGAATTCTCCTGGTCGCTTCTGCTCTGGGAAGCACGCCACTATGTTATAAGAAACTTCTGGCGAGAGGTATGTGGCAAGAAAAATGACACCTCCAACAGACAGACGGACAGTGGGGACCTGAGCTCTGCCCAAAGTGTGGAGATGACTGTAATGTCAGCCACCTTGACTTCAGCCTTATGGGACCTGGAGCCTAACGCATCCCTGTGCTTAGATTCCTATATGCCAGAAGGGGGAAACAGCGTTGGTTGTTGTGAGCCATAGACTTGGGAGGGGTGATTTATTCCTCAGTGATGGATGAGCAGTACGGTGGGAGGACCTGCATTTTGATCCTCACGACAGTTTACAGTTCTATGTGTCAGTCAGATTATTGTTTTGGCATGGACANGTTTTATCTGATCCTTCCTGAGTTCTTTAGGGCTCCGCAGTAAGCTAGTGATTTTGATGGTGACTTCATGGTTCTGAATGGCCCTACCCACATCTAATGGCTGGTACTCAGTGACTAGGAATAATACCACCTCACCCTAGTCATCTGACAGCTTCAACAACTTAACTTGGACTGCTCTCCAAGGGTGTGTCTTGGGGCTCTGAACTCAGCAAGAAAGTGAGCACCACTATATAGCTGCTTTCAAGCCTCTTGGTATATCCACTTTGCGAATGCCCTTTTAGCCAAAGTGAGTCACATGACCAANACATATTCAGAGTGTAGGGATACAGACTAGCCCCCTTGAAGGGGGGGATCTGCAATGTCCCATTATAAGAGGATGGAGAGCCAGGTGGTGGTGCCTTTAATCCCAGCACTCTGGAGGCAGAGGCAGGTGGAACTCTGAGTTCGAGGCCAGCCTGGGCTATACAGAGAAACCCTCTCTCAAAAAACAAAACAAACAAACAAAAAGAATNAAGGAATGAATATTTCCAGGTCAGGCAAAATCCTGACACAAGGGAATCTCCTAGAAATCTCCAAGGATGACCCCAGCTAAGACTCCTAGCAATAGTGGAGTAGCCTGAACTGGCCTTCCCCTGTGACCAGGTTGGTGCCTAGTCCAATTGTCATCAGAGAGGCCTCATCCAGCAACTGATGGAAACAGATGAAGACTCACAACCAAATATTAGGTGGAGTTCAGG
>LZPO01034861.1:432791-448784 GCA_001675575.1 Neotoma lepida
ACATCCTTACGTGTACATCCTTACACGTACATCCTTACATGTACCTCCTTACGTGCACATCCTTACGCGTACATCCTTACGNGTACATCCTTACGTGTACCTCCTTATGTGTACATCCTTACGTGCACATCCTTACGTGTACATCCTTACACGTACATCCTTACATGTACCTCCTTACGTGTACATCCTTACGTGTACATCCTTACCTGTACATCCTTACGTGCACATCCTTACGTGTACATCCTTACGTGTACACCCTTACACATACATCCTTACATGTACATCCCTACACTGATGTCAGTGGTGGGCAGAGGAATGTCCTGAGGCTTCCCCCTGTTCTTTTGAGGGCTCACTGCTGTAGCCCTCCATGAGTTTGCATGTTGCCAGGTTGCACATACACAGTACACCATATAGGTCGGCAAACATCACCGCCTGTCCCAATCACTACAGAACTGGTAACTAGAAAAGGCCTCAAGAACCTGGAGTGGGAAGACACTGAAGAATGTAGAAAACCTTGGTGGAAGTGAGAGCGAGAACTCTTGAGAGAAGCACAGCCTAGAAGCCAGAGGGTCTGTCCGGTGGACAGTGTGGAGGACAGCAAGGGCGCAGACACAGTGCAAGCACTTCTCACCTCAGGAGCTCCCTGAGGATTTGTCACCTCAGGGGCTCTGTGCTGCCACACACCAACCCACACCTCCACACTCCTCCACACCCATGGGTTCCCTGCCCATGGGTTCCCTGCAGAATGAAATGGCAGGATCTTAAATTTGGGGCAGGGTGGGCCTTTTCTTATAACCCCCCTGCCTGTGGTGTCGGCTGGACTAGCTTATCTATGATTTCACATCACCTCTGCCACTTCAGAGCTTCTCCTCAGTTCTAACTACTATCTCACCCACTGTATNTTTATTTCTGGTTCTAACTACTATCTCATCCACTGTATATTTATTTCTTTCTTCTACTGGAATTCAAACTCTATAAATCAAGAAATGTTATTTGTTTGTGTTTCTAATGAATTCCTCAAACCTAGGGCATTTCAAAGAAATCATATGCAGTAAAAAAAATTGAAGAAGAGTGTATTATTAAAATATGAAGTTGGCAGAAATAGATAATTCCTATAGGGGAAGGGGGTTCATGAATTTGAGCAGCTCAGGGATGATTTGGGGGGACCTAGACTGTCCCGACACTCTTAAGTAGGAGGCTCCTAGGAAAAGCAGAGCCATCTGGTCTACCTCTTTCATTTCTAGGCAGGCCTGTGCCTGACCCATCCCAGACAAAACAAGCTGTCCAGCTTTCATTAACAAAAAGGTCAATGTGTGCTTCTCAGAGCTGAAGCAAACATCAGAAACTCAGGTTTCTCCCCTGGCCCCTCGGTTTTCAGAATTTGTATTTTTACAGAGCCACTGAATTCCCTCGGGGTTTTAGGTGACTGGACACCTGCTCTGTTGGAAAATAAGCGAACTGTCCAGTGTGAACATAGTTTCTTGCTGTTGTTCTGAACTCTGGATGGAGGAGATGGATCCTTGAGTNCTAGAAGGCCCTAGCTCATTGGCATTCACTTGATGGGTGTGCTTACCAACACAGAGAACTACCAGGAGTTGGAGCCTGACCTTGGATTGCATCCCAAACTCTCCCTGCATTCATTTCCACACCTCGTTCCTGTGTGGATGGAAAGGCACAAGCCATGAGAAAATTCAGACAGCAAATATTGTCTATGGGAGAGAATCGAGTTTTAGCTAGCTGTCACTCCCCACAGAGTGCCACAAGACATTTGGGGGATGGTATCCATTGCTGTGTAAGTCCAATCCCTACCAACAGGAAGCAAGTCTTCTGAAAAAGAAAGACAGAATAAAAACAAAGTAGTGCCGGGCGGTGGTGGCGCACGCCTTTAATCCCAGCACTCGGGAGGCAGAGGCAGGTGGATCTCTGTGAGTTCGAGGCCAGCCTGGGCTACCGAGTGAGTTCCAGGAAAGGCGCAAAGCTACACAGAGAAACCCTGTCTCGAAAAAAACAAAAACAAAAACAAAAACAAAAACAAAAAAACAAACAAACAAAAAAACCCCCCAAAAAACAAAGTAGTGCTATCGAGGGGTAGAATGGGGCACAGCCAGTGGACCTGAGGCACAGGGGCAGTGTGGGGTAGAATAGGCCACAGACAGTGGACCTGAGGCACAGAGGCAGTGTTCCCAACCATTCCCTGCTCAGATGACTTACTGAAACCATTTGTTTTAAGGAATATTTACTCCTATTTAATTGGTTTAAATATTATTTGATATAATTTATAATAAGCTCCTGCCTGTGTGCTCTGGTTGATGAATGAATAACACTCCTAACTGGCAGTTGACGTTCTGGAGGGAAATAGTCACCAAGCTTTGACAAAAGCCAAAATGAACTGAAACAACAGAAGACAGTCTTCTCTTTTAACTCCTTCTTAAATAAAGGAGAAAAGTTTTTGTTTAACTTCCTAATTTTAAAATTATTTGCCTTACCTTCTCACTCCGTATGAACTACTTATGTATTTGTGGAGCCCATGTTCATTACTGAGCTGGGAGGGCAGAATGATAATTATCAGTGAGCCAAACGGAGGGGAAAGCAGAAAAAATAAATACGGATCCATGGACAGTGGAGCAGTGTGAGCGGCTCTGGGGGAGAAAGGCTCTGGGCGTCCACACACACTTCTAACGTTAGCGCTCTAATCCCCATTGACCTCAGAACTTTCACTTCCCAAATCACGGTTGTTCTGATGTGATGGTTAAGGTCTACCCTCAGCGCATTTTCAGGGTGTCCTGAAGAAGTGACTTATGTGCCTTTGGAATCTGAAATACTAACTCAAAACAAAAGAGAAGACAACACTTATTTAATTTTTCTCATTATAGATTCACTCAGCAGTTTGACACGGAAAGCTCTCTATGTGGTCTAAGCATATAGATTTTTCTGCTGTTTTAATGTTCTTGACTATTGTTAATTTTCTTGTTTAAATTTTTAAATAATCTTTCATTTTGCAAACTTTATTATTAAAAAAAAAAACCTTGCCAAAAAAAAAAATCACACACCAAAATTAACCAGACTATGTAGCTCAGTGAACTTCTCTATAGTTAGAGTAGCCATTCGGAACAAAAGCTGTCAAGCTTCATAGTGGATTTTATACTTTCTCTATCAAATGTATTTTTATGTACTTATCCACTGCCTAAACCAAAAATAAATAAATAAATAAATAAAATAAAAATAAAAAAAAGTCTCTGACCAGGCTAGAAATAGAGGAACAATTCACTTTTGTGCACTCTCATAACTCACATCCATCAGCTGGTACTTCCTCCTCTCCCATTGACTTACAACTCCTCTGCAAAACATACACAGTTCATAGACAAGAGCACAGGAAAAAAAAGCAATTTCAATGCTTCGCCAAGCCACAAGTTAAGCAAATGGTGACTGTCCCCATCCAACGTGACAGTTTTCGTCCCAGTCCCCATGCCCATCAACAGTTTTAAAGACACAAAATTATTGACTTTTAGCCTCTCACACACTCATCTTTTTAAAGCCTTTTATTTTTTTTTTTCAGAAAACACCATCCATTTAAGGCACGTAAACTAATGAGATTTGACAGATGTATTCATTCTTAAAACTGACCCAGCAACCAAGACAGACAATTGCCACCAACCCTCAAGGATAATTTGTTGTTATCATCATCATCATCATCATCACCATCACCATCATCCTATTTTTCCCTCTACTTATAGCCCAAGGCAGAATGTATTTGCTTTGGTCATTCCTGATATGTTCACTCCTGATAAGTTCATATATTTCTTAACTACGTAGTTGGGTCCATACAGCATGTCCTCTTTTGTATCTCCTTTAACATGATTCTGGGATTTATTCTTGATGTTTCTATATTAGTAGCTTACTCTTTTGTATTGCTTAGTTGTACTCCATTGTGTGTTTAGTAAATGAAAATCTCAGTTCCAGGCACGGGATATCTCCCTGTAAGTTATTGGTCATTGAGGCTCCAGAGGTCCCCTAAACGACAAGGCTATCCCNATTGTTCTTGGCTACCTACTAGATGGTTAGATCCTATTGCTGAAAACACAACACATTTTTGTTGAAGGACTTAGAGAAATCAATCTTGAAACTTCTTCTTGCTGGTTAGTTTCATAGTTCTGGTAGCTGCTATACAGGCTGCTGGGGAGAAAAGACATCAGTTCAACGGTCTTACCCAGCTCTGGACTCTGCATGTTACAATACTGATCTACCATGGAAGATGTGCTCACTGGTACAATAGTGGCATGAAGGTTATTTGAGTAACCAGCTAATTTCTGATTCGATTTAAGGCTTTCTCTATAAGAAGAAATTCATGACTGATACCATAAACCTGGTCAAAAAATCAGACTTCTGAGGTCATAGACCCTAGGAGGAACCTACTATTGTTATTTGCTAACTGGACATCTTGTCAAACTGCCTTCTAAATACTTATGCTTACATACATAGATCTGTGCAGCTCCCAACCTTGGTGAGGGAAGCCTTTGCAGTGGACCGTGGGTAATGCAGAGACTCATTAAGGTCCCAAGCATAAGTGATCTTGAGTGTTTAGCCCTAAATGGCACATCTGTGTTAATCNACTTCCCTAAGGGACTGTTGTGGAAGAAGGGGCGGAAAGGATGAGAGATCAGAGAATAGGACAGAGCGCCGTGACACACGGTCTTCTAAGTACAGCCTGGCTACTGTACCCATGAGGTCACAGCAGCTACAGTCACATGCATCAGACCTACCAAAGACGGAACCAATNGAATGTCTAGCACGTCAGGAGGAGGGGATCATAATACCCCATCTCCAGATGAGGAGATATTGGCAGCCGATGGCTGCTGAGACAAGTAGAGTGGCGGTAGGGCCACTGTGAAGTTCCATGTACATTCATTCATGTGGGCAGCACTAAGTATACTTAGTAGGATATAAGAGGGGGAGGAGGAGGAAGAGGAGGAGGAGGAGGGGAAAGAGGAGGAAGGAGCAGAAGGACAAAACAGGATGGTGGTTGGTAAGAACATATTGTGGGTTCTGGGAGGAGTTTGAGGGGAACAGTGTGGCAGATGGATATGATCAAAATACATTGTATAAATATATTAAATTCTCAAAAATAAATACAATTTAGAAAATACAAATATGGCTTGCTTCTGCAATCTGGAATCATCCCAGTGAAGAACAGTGAAAGAACCAGAGATGGCGGTGGGGACTGACACAGGACCTGGGACAGCTAGGGGACTGGGTATGGGTTGTGGGAGATGGAAGATGTCTTGGTCACTGCAACTTGCCATACACGGAAGTGGAGGAAGCATGGCTGAATCAGGATTAGTGGAGGGAACATCGAGACTTTCTTATTCATGTTGAATTTGAGATGTTTCTGAGACCCCAACTGGATAAATGAGGAGATCCTTGGCTTGGCATTCAATGGAGAAAGTCAGACTAGGAAGTAAATGTCAAAGGCAGGGCCACACGGGTGAGAGGTTAGTGGGTCACGGAGCCTGCCTGAAGAAGAAAGAGCAGGGAGGGAGCAGGGTGCAGCAAGGAGCCTTTAGGTTTCAGTATTTGGCAGAGAATCGTGTGCCTAAGAAGGAACTGAGGACGTCCTGAAAGACAGATGGCGTCTCAGGAAGGGAAAGAGAAATGCCAACAGTCAAGTAAAGACAGAGCAGAGCTAGCAGCTGCTTTGTAAGCAGGTAAGTCTCAGAAAGGGGGATATTGTTAGGGAAAGCACAAAAGAAAGTAGAAAGAGAAAATGAGACCTAACCTCCTCCTAAGTCAGAAAGAGCAGCCAACCGGAGACCTCCTGAGATTCTCCCCCTGCATTGAGGCTCCAATTTCAGACTCCCCCCCTCTTCACCTACAAAAAAGCAAAGTCACTTTCTTCTGAACAAATCAATTTTCTTCACCCCTTGACAGGTTGGAAGTACATCAGTGTTCTCTCTCGAGCAGAATTCTAGAGGTGGGGTTGCCTAGCCTTACGGATGAAAAGCCCTTCAATGCCCACATCAACTCCAACTCCAAGAGGCAAGCCAGGGCCAGCTAGCACTGACTCCATCCAGGCATCTCCACAGGCTGGGGCCCCAGCCCCTGCCAGGTGGCAGCCAGTAGCCCAGCTAGCCCATTTCACTGTCACTCAGGCAATAGAGTTGACCGTGTGTAGAAATGCCCTCACGCCTAGCAAAGAGCAGCAGCTTTGAAATGAGGCAAGAGGTAGGTCAGCAAACTCAACTGGAGGGTAATACAACAATACCCATGTGGGTTTCCCTTCCTTCTCCTCCGCCCCCGTCTCTGTACTAGGAACCAAACCCAGGGCCTCCCACACACTAGGCGAGTGCTCTGCCACTGAGCTCTGCATCCAGCAGCCCTCTTCCTACTGTCGGTTTTGAGGCAAAGTCTCCCCGAGTTGCCTAAACTGCCCTTGAATTGACTCTGTTGCCCAGAAAAGCGTTGCACTTGTGACCCCTCCTGCCTGAGTTTACAGGCCTGCCCCAGGCCTGACTCCACTGCTTACATAAGTTCTGGACATGTGGGTCTGAGGGGAGGGCTTTCTTAGCAGACAGAACGTTAGGCTAGAAACCACCTGGATGTAGGTGACTCTACCTTTGCTTCCTACATGCCACAGTGATCTGCACATAAAGAGCCTCTAAAAATCACTACTTTTTTTTTTTTTATCAATTCCAGGAAGACCTCTCCCTCGTTGTTTTCATTTATCGTAAATACGACGGAATCCTGAAGACCACTAAGANGCCATCGGAGCAGCTCTCTGAGGGTTCACAAAGCAGATTTGCTTTCCCATTTCAGCACCATAGTTCAATCCCCAACTCCCCCTCTCTCCTCTCCTCTCTCTCTCTCTCTCTGTGTGCTGTCTCTTATACACATCTAGATGTGTATAAGAGACAGTCACAAAGCAGATTTGCTTTCCCATTTCAGCACCATAGTTCAATCCCCAACTCCCCCTCTCTCCTCTCCTCTCTCTCTCTCTCTCTGTGTGTGTGTGTGTGTGTGTGTGTGCCCGCTTGTGTGTTTTAAGTTGTTAACATGACATCATTTCAAAACACAAACTGTAAACCATGAGTTAATTTCAAACTTTGGCTTTACCCTAATATATGTGCTGCTTTTGTTACTTTAATGACCCTTACCACACCCCAGTGGTGAGAGTTACCCTGCCCATCAGCTTCCCTGTGGCACTCCCCTGACCAGAGCCTGCAGTGGCTGTCCTGGACTGTGGCTCCTCACAGACAAGCACCAGCCATGCCCTCATCTTGTTCTCTCTGGTTCTGAGCACGTCTGGGTAGACTTGTGTCTCCGGATTTGACCATCAGGAGAAAGAAGTGTTCAGTGCTCTGACCACAACTCCTTCTCAATTCCCCACAGAACCTGACCCACACCAAACACACCTGCTTCTTAATTCTTCCACTGAAAGAGCAAGAGGGCTGGTGAAGACCAGGGACCCAAGAGTGAGACAGGGTTCCAGTTCTGTCACTTGCCCACTGGTGGCAGTGAGTAATTCACCCAGGGCCCAGAGCGTTCCTCATTTCTAAATGAGGAAGGAAGGCTGCATCCAGCTAATGCTGCGAGACCTAAACTTTCATTTGTATATTCTATCCAACAGTTTACCTTCAGACTCTCTCCTTAAGATGGTCCCAGCACAGTAGATGTGATTTCCATTTCGTCTCTGGCTCTGCTTGCTGCTTCTCCCACTGCAATTGTTGACATCGTTTTCCTTGAAAGCTGGAGTGGTTTGAAAGAGAATGCCCTGCCCCACCCCCACCCCTGTCTCTTATACACATCTCCCACCCCCACCCCCACCCCCACATGCTTAGAGAGCAGAACATTTGCTCCCTAGTTAGTGGTCCTGCTTCAGGAAGTTAGAAGGCGCAACCAGGCTGGCAGAAGCGCTGGGGCCAGGTTTTGGGGGTAAAAGCCTTCCCTACTGCATGTTCACTGTCTGCATCCTGCTTGTGATTAAGGATGTGGGGATTTCTCAGCTTTCTGTTCTGCCACAGTGCCTACCTGATGCCATGCCTCCCTGTTGTGACGGACTCTTATCTACCTGGAACATAATGATGGTGTTTTACANCAGCAACAGATAGGTAACTAACACACACACCTACTGCATGTCATGCCCTAGCCAAGCAATTTCTTTGTATTATCTCATTTAATGCCCACTGAATAAATGCCAATCAGAACTTGTGGAGGTGAGGTACAGAGACTAATATGGGCTTAAGGTAGAAAAGACCAATTATTAGATGCTGATTTATTGATTTATTTAGTGATTTACCTAAAGCACTGTTCGTACAGNCTCTTTCTGAGCGTGACTTCACTTGCTACCACCTGGAACAGAATGACCTGGAGAAACAGCTTTAACAATGGGTCCGGTTGTCACCCTTGACAATCTGCTGACACACGCTGCTGTAGAATATTGCTTGCTTGCCCACCCCACCTTACGGTTTTAGAGTATAAAGCAAATTGAACCTGATACTGAGGCCTTTCAGGTGTCCTGGCTTCAGTGCACTGGTGGTATCTCCTCTCTTCTACTCTCATTGGTGTTGGAGGGCAGATTCCAGAGACATTCCCACAAGAGGCTGAGCTAGCAAACAGCCACAGTGTTAGCAGCAAGACTGTGAAACCACTTTTGAGGCTCTCCAGGCAAGCATGGTGCATAAAATTACACTACTGGGCCAGTGTGATGAGGTGGCCACTGCTGCTCTGGGAAGTGGCTAGCCCAGCCTGTGCCACTAACATTCTTAATACTGGACACTGAATGCCACCACCGCTACCGTGAAAATGCCATCCATTCACCACTATCTCCTGTGAGAAGTCCCTTGTGACCATAAGTCTACAGAAGGTGCCTGTCACTTTGTAAGAGAGACTAGGGGAGAAAATGCTTGGATGTTATGTGGAAAGCATTCCTGGAATCGGGGAGCAGGAATCCACCCACAGACAAACCAAAAAGAAAGACTGACTTCCCCGGTGAATATTGCACTGTTATGAGCCCTGTTTTCCAAACCAGGGACCTGAGATTTAGTAANATAACATAACCTGCTTAAGATCACAGAGATGGCAAATGGCCAAGTCAGTCCGCTATCTCTGTATCTCCCNAGCTGTGCTCTGCCCCGCCNCCTCGCCAGGTCAGCAGCTTACAGGGAATAGAGGATCCACAGTCAGGTGAGCTTGAGCCGATGATGCAATTCATCTTCATTGTCGCTGTTATGACATTTAAAGACAGCCTGGGACGTTGTGACTCAATGCTTAATCTCCCCACAGTGCATCACCCAGAAACACCTGTTGTGGTTTGCATACTAAAAAAAAAATTTCCCTCCGAACCCTTCTATGTTGACGTGAGGACGTGATTGGCTCACGAGGGCTCCGCCTTTATGGATGGATCAGTTCATGGAAGGATTCCAATTCTGAGCAGACTCTTGTGGGACAGTGGAATGGTGGGAAGCGGGGCCTGGTTGGAGGAGGTAGGTCGCTGGGTATGTGTCTTTGAAGGGTATTTCACCCTGACCCATCTGTCTGTCTGTCTGTCTGTCTGTCTGTCTGTCTCTCTCTCTCTGCTTCCTGACCACTGTGAGGTGAGCAACCTTGCTCCACCATGCCCTTCCAGTATGATGCTCCACCTTGCCACAGCCCAGCACACCTCACACTGCAACCAGCTGTGTGGACCAAACCCGCTCAAAGCTTAAGCCCAAACAAACCTCTCCTTTAAGTCTCACGTGTGAGGGGTTTTGNTACAATCATGAGGAACTGACACTTTACCCATCCGCACTGAATGAGCTGAAGAAGTATTTCTATCTTTCAAATTAGTTAAAATTGGACAGAAATGAGAATAGAGAAATGATGGTTATCAGAAGCAGAGATAAAGTTCATAACCCAGGAGGTAAAGACGGAAACCGGTCCCACTATACAGCGAGTGTCAGCGGCTCTCCAGATCTCCACCTGTGGCAACTCCCCAGCTCCTGTGAGAGGAAGACTGCCAGGCCTCTGATGGTGACAGCTGCAGAGGACACCCCACACTTTCTCCTTGCCACCCTCAAAAAAGCATAGGCCAGTATAGGCCATTCCTGAGCGTGCTGCTGTGGGTTGGGGGAGAGCGAATGGCAACTTGGAAGTTCAATCTGTGGATGGTCCCCAAACCACACTTCATGGTTCCAAGATTCCAGCATCGAGTCCTTCACCACAAACCCCCTGCCAGGACTAAAAGGAAAGACGGAGCTGGAGCAGGCCCTTCCCTCCTGGCTGTCAGGACCCTTTGGTAGAGAAGGAAATACGCAGGTCTAAGGGCCCAAGAGTCTGGCCAAGGTTGGTGACAGGGTGAGCACAGTAGGATTCATCCATGGNGGACAGAAACCCAGAAACTGGCTTCTGAAGGAACCACTGCATCCTTCGTGNCCTTCTGTCAAATTCTGGGCTTTCATCGATTTCTGAAAATCATCCTGATTATTCCAAACCCATATGTATAACCTGCTCTATCTCGCTGGCATGAAGTGTGTGCTCACTCGTCCTTAGTNATGCGATTCTGATTGAAAACACATGTCCTGGCCTCCAACCCTAACCAAACTGTTCATTGCGATGATCGTAACAATTTGCCTCAAACAAGCAATAGAAGGAGCCAAGCTTCCTCCTGTGGCCAGAAACCTTCTCAANGCTGAGCTCTCCCAANAGACAGCCGATTTACCACAATGCCTGTACTGCCACCTCCAAAAAGCCAGTTGGAGTTGCCGTCTTTGCCTGAGGAGACAGTCGACAAAAAGGTCTCTGACAGAGAGGTCTCTGAGTGCAGGAACTTTTTCTATNCCATCCAAAAAGTCTCCACATTTGGTGAGAAAGGTGTGGTATATAGGACAGACACTGAAAGACTATGACTGATAGAAAATGACCTATCGTGGATGGTTAAGAATGGAGGCTAGGNTTCTGTTGTTGGTTGATGGGTTTGTTTGCTGTGTGGTGGTCGCTGATTGTTTGTTTTGGTTCAGTTTTGAATTTAGAAACTTGCATGCAATAGGCCAGTGCTTTACACGACCTGCATCCCCAGAAGGATGTGTATTTTAAAATAAAGTTTCTTATATACCTACCTAAAGTTGTACTTATGTAACCAGTACCATGTTCAATGAGTGACCACTAATAATAAGTAACTAAACAAAAACAGTAAGAAGAGTTTTAGCTGTAGATACTTTGGTGGTTATTTCAACATTATTACTTGTTTGTAGGTATTTTAAATAATATAATAGCCTAGAAAGGTATATTTCTCTTATTTGTCATCTTGATTGGCTTAATTTATTTGTCAATTTTTATTATTACAATGAAGTAGCTGAGGCGGGTTATTTTACAATGAAAACAGGTATGTTTTAGCTCATATTTCTGATCTAAGATCTAGGGCTGCACCTCGGGATGGTATTCTTTCTGACAGAGTTCTGAGGAAGCAGNAAGCATCATGTGTCAAGAAGAACCTGTGCACATGTGCACAAGTATGTGTCTTCTGGGCTCTTACCNTCTTCTTAGAAAACCACCTGGATTCACCCATGGAGCCCCCACCCTCATGGCTTTGTCTAAAACTAATCACTTCCCAAATGACCCACCCTTAAACACCACAGTCCAATCCATGTTTCACCCACTTAACACCGTCTTAAGCCCTCAGTGGGGACAGAGTATCAACATAGGAACCCTGGAGAGGGGACAGGCATATTCAAACCATATTCAAGCCACAGCAGAGTAGTGTTGTGATGTGCTCTTTAGCAAATAAAGCTTGCCTGAAGACCAAAGTGCAGAGCTAGCCACTAGTTAACCATAGAGGCCAGGCAGTGATGGCACACACCTTTAATCCCAGCACTAGGGACCCCATGCCTTTAATCCCAGCACTAGGGACCCCATGCCTTTAATCCCAGCACTAGGGACCCCATGTCTTTAATCCCAGCACTAGGGAGGAGGAAACAGGAAGTGATGTGGCTGGGCAGAGAGAGGAATATAAGGCTGGTGGAGACAGAAGCTCAGCAACCTTTTCAGTCTGAGGAGTTGTAGAGGTAGGAAGTCTCTCTGGTGGCTGGCTGCTCTGCTTCTCTGATCTTTCAGCTTTCACCCTAACATCTGACGCCAGGTTTTTGTTATTAAGACCAATTAGAATTCGAGCACCATCCATGGGCTGAAGTTGGTCAGTTTAAAGAGGAGCTGCAGGCAGCCAGCAGAGGAACTGAGGCCTGCTGGGAGCCCATCTCTCTAAGAAACAAAGGAACTGAATATACAAGTCTCAACGGGACATCACAAGATGTTGTTCACGCAAACACAAGAGGTGTATAGATTACCTGTCCTCAGCCAAACACAAGCAGCGTGGAGATTACCTGTCCTCAGGCAAACACAAGCAGCGTGGAGATTACTTGTCCTCAGGCTCTACTCAGAGCCCTTGCTTTTCCCTCCATTGTGTTTTGCACTGTTTTAAATAACAGCCGCATGAGTTGGGTGAACAAGAAAATGTTATGCAAAATCACTCGTGACTGAAACAAGCCACTGTGATGGAGCACCCAACCAGAAGCCATCATGGCTACTCTNCCCTGGCTCTGTTTTTAAATGCCATTTCAGGAGCCTCGGGATCCTTCCAGGAATATACCACCACCTGCTCCATGCTCCCCCAAATTCGGTTCAGCCTTCAAAGCTCAACAAAGCCCTCCTCCAAGAGTCCCTCCCTGGCCACCCTGGTCCTTGAAACCACTTCATCCGAAACAGAGGCGTCACTTGTAAGTTGTGAAGAGTGAGGCCNTTAACNTGAGACAATCCAAGTCTGGGTCAGAATGTGCTTGCCTGGTTTTCAGCCCTGAGCGGTACTTATCCATGAAGTGAGATGACACGGTCAGCTCATTCAATTTATTGTCTACCTCAGAGATGCCCAGATTATGTTTTGGGTACACCTATGGCCTAACATTGGTCATAATTAATCTCTTGGCATTCAAGGAAGCCAGGAAGAGCTTTAGGCAACTGGAGTGGGCAGCATCCGCCAGGCTCCCCACATTGTCATGAGACTGCTTGGCTCCCGTGAAAAGTGGATGCTGGGCAGTGTCCAGCACTTGCTGGCTAAGTCTGGCATGCTAAACACAGTGGAAAAGTGTCTACCACCAAATCAGCTGTGCCAGNGACCAGTCNAGAGTGAGCCTCTGCTCACCACACATGAGACCGGGAGCCCAACGTTGCACAGAGTAGCTCATGGTTGACCTGTTTGCAGCAGTAGATGTGGGGATTACAGCAGGTCAGACATGCGCATCTATCAGGTATAAATTTCTATCTTTGCCTATTTTGAACATTTTGTTCACTGAAGGCTAATGCTACCTTTTAACAATACCCAACCGACTCACATAAGATGGATTTAAAAAAATATATCAAGGAGTATGCCTCCCAAGATGGCAGAGTGGACAGCTGCAAACATCCATACTTCCCCCAAAGCAGCTACTGAGCTGGCAAGAACTGTCAGAATCTACTTTGGAGTACCACAGGCCAGTCAGACATTTACAGCATCCAATGACACAGATGATTAAAGAAGGGCTAGTGAATTCCAATGACCTTCAGCATTGTGCACACCAGCTACTGACTCCCATCTGCCAATCTGGCAGAAGGAAGCCATATATACTCTGCCCACCACCCCCATATAGCTTGCTGGTACTTCCAGTAAGAAGGAAACAGGACTTGAGCAACACGGTGAATCAGCAAAACTTAACAGAGACTCATGGAACACTACTCAGCAACAGAAGAACAGATATTCTTTTCAAATGCACACGGAATATTCCCTGGGATGCCAAAATTCGATGCCAAAAACAATTGCCAGTGGATTTTTAAATTACACTATACAATTGAATCACATCACTGAAGGAAGATAGGGATCCATGACAGAAGGAAATTAGATAGTGTACCGCTATGCAGAAATTAATTTATCACTGTTAAATAGCCAGTGAGAAAAAACAGAAATCACTGGGAAAANATAAAATATGTTGAGGTGATGAAAAAACACATTACAGACCAAAACTTAGAGGGAATTGCTAAAACAGTGATTACAGGAAAATGCATAGCTGTCGATTTTTATCTTGAAAAAGAATTATCACAAACCAGTGACTTGGTTTTATATTTTAAGGAATTGTCAAAAAGAACAACAAACTAAATCCAGGGATGACAGAAAGAAGAGAAGAAAGATCAGAGCAGGGATGAAGAAAATAGAGACTAACGCATCAGAAAGCCAAAGCAGTCATTTGTTTTTATATAATCAGCAAAGTTAGGGAAACTTAGCACATGAAACAGAAAAAAGATGCTGAAACTGGACAGTGGACATGACTACTCCTTACAGAGACTGCAAACGTTATCCGAGAGCACTGTGGGCAGCTGTCCACAGCAAAGTGATGGTCGCGGTCACAAGGACGCAGCCACGGAAACTACGCACACTGACTCANGACACAGATTATCTCTTTAATGGTCTCAAAGCTCTCTAAGGGACGAGTCTGGCATACCCATCCGATCAAGACTTTTTGGATATGATCCCAAAAGATAACAAGTGCTGGTGAGGACGTGAATACAGGGGATAAAATTTCAGTTATACAGAAAGGANCCCTTCAAGAGCTCTACAATTACCATAGTTACTGACAACACACATGCAGGAAATTAAATCTGATGGTTCACCGAAGCCGGTTTAGATCCAGCTACAAATGAACAACAACAACAAAAAATTAGACCCCTCCTAATGCCTGCTAGTCTAGTTACCCTGGCCCCCAAAACTAGACAATTAAAAAAAAAATTACTAACAACCAAGTTTGCCTGATGACCTGAAGACATGGCAAGGTCATGGGCTTGATCAACTTTAAAATTCACAGGATATAGAATGTAGAAATGAACTCATGTAAGGTTTATATTAAGGAAAGGATGAACATAAGAGGCAGAGGGAAGGATAAGACCTAGGTTATGTGTAAGATTGAACCCTCCCATCACTTAGTCAAAGAGGAAAGTGGGAAGGGGTCAGGGTTAGGGCTTTAAAGTTGTTCTCTGTATTCNATTAGCTTGCCTGCCCTCCTGGGCTGATGCCTGACTTCGCAAAATTGCAAAATAAACTACCTCCTTTTCACTATTAAGTCCCCATGCTCTACTTATGAAGAAAGTGTATTTGTTTCTCACATATAAAACACTTTTAAAAATCCCTGAGAGTGATAAGTATGTGTAGNTGATAAACATGTCAATAGCTTGACGGAGACATTCCATAATGTACACACATCTTAAAACGCTATACACTATGCACAGTTATTTAACTTATATTTACTTGATATTTTAAATTTATATTTGATTTTTAATAAGGAAATTTAAAAACTCTCCCAATAAAATTGATTCTGGAAATGAATGAATTCTACCAAATATTTAAAGGAGGAATGATGCCCAATCCAACTCAACTCTTTCTAACAGAAAAGGGACAAATTCCAGACACATTCTTCAAGATTAATACTACTTAACACTAAAGGCAAAGATACCACAAGAAAACTGAAAAGGGAAACTATTATTAGCAACATAGATTTAAAAAAAAAATAAAGTCTTCAAGAGTAGTTATGGCCTCAATTCAACAGCACACTACACAGATGAAATCGTGATGAAATTAGAGTAATTTACCTGAGGAATGTAGGGGTGGCAATTGATGCAACATATTACATTAGAGGGTATAAGGGCAGAAACACAAGATCACTCCTAAGACACGGACACAAAATCCCACATTGAACAAAAGTCAATAGCTCTACATATAGAATGCACTCAGAAAGTGGGGAATGGAGTGAACGGCCTCAACAAGATGAAACTCTGAGCCTGTAGGAAAAGCCAGCTAAGCCATCTAAATGGTGAAAGGCAGAGATTTCCCCCAAAGATCAGGAATAAGATAAGGATCCCTGCTCTCAACACCATTCAGCGTTGTACTGGAAGCCCTGGCCAGAATTATTAGGCAAGAAAAAAGAAGTTAAAGGCATCCAAACTGGAAAG
>LZPO01034861.1:474955-504194 GCA_001675575.1 Neotoma lepida
CTAAAGTTATCTGTGAAGAGGAACCTCAATTGAGAAAATGCCTTCATCAGATTGGCCTGTAGGCAAGTCAGGAGGGCATCTTCTTGATTAATGATTGATGTGGGAGGGCCCAGCACACTGTAGGCAGTGCCACCCCTGAGCAGGTGGTCCTAGGTTAGTATAAGCAGGTGGTCCTAGGTTAGTATAAGAAAGCAGGCTGGGCAAGTCATGGTGAGCAAGCCAGNAACTTGCTCCATGGCCTCTGCTCCAAATTCCTGTATGACAGGCTACAACTGTAAGCTGAAATAAACCCTTTCTTCCTCTAGTTGCTTTTGGTCATGGTGTTTTATCACAACAATAAAACGTCACTAGAACAATGGTGACTATGATTAATAGCAATGTTTTGATTACTTGAGAGTGTAGATTTTCAATATTCTACCACTAAAATATATGTAAAGTAATATATATGCTAATTATCTCAGTTTAGCCAATTCACAGTGTGCATTTTAAAACCTCATGTCCTACATCATAAATGCAACCTAAGTTTTTGCAAATAAAAACGTCCTTTATCTGTGGTGACAATAGCAGTTGGCTTGTCACCTTTCCTCTATGCCACAGGACTATTTTATAGCACTTTATAAATATTGACTCATTTAATCATTGCATTAGCTCTCAAGAGAGGTAATCATAGTGGTGCTATTCCCATTCTACAGATGAGAAAATTAAGGTGCAAAGGGAATACTCACAGCCAGCAAGGAGAGCCAGGATTCCAGCCCTGCAGTGCTCTGACAACCTGTGTGGTGCTGCTCACGTCAAAAATTGTAAAGGTTTTGCTGTTGCTTGTCTCANTAACTTCATGTGTTCTCCCAGTGACATTATCCTTTTCCATATCTAAATAATAAATTCTACTTGATAAGTCCTGGTGGGGTTCCCAATCACAGCAAAACAAAANGTACGGTTTTTTTCCATGAGGAATGTGGTGTGCTGGGGGTTTCTAAGGTGATTTTATAGTTACTTTCTAAAAACACCAGGCTCAACCCCATCAAGTTCGAGAGAGATATNGTCCAGTCCCTTTATCACCACATGGGAAACTGATTAGAGGTTTGATAGAAAGCTCTGGCCTGCGACTCTACTTAACACTGAAATCAGTTAAACTCCAAAGGTGGAAACCCCAGATCTGAACTGGCTGTGTCCCNTGGACTCTCAAGGCCACACCCTGTCATCTCCGGTCATGCTGCTTTCCTGGCTTCAGTCAGGCCAGATTTCAAGAGTGGAAGAAGAGAACACAGACAAAGGAGACATGTTTGGGCAGGTTGGCATGGGGAGGGTGCCTTTTGCCNTTTTCNTGGTGTCAAGATTTCCTTTTCCTGAGCTGAGGATTAAGCAACCATCATAAATAACCTTCCTCAATTGATTTAAGATTTCATAGAGAAAGGTTGTTTTTTAAAGTATTAATTCTTAAAATATCAGAAGGCCATACTGAAATAAAGAATTCCTACACAGGCTAGTTACGTAGCTGAGTGGAAGAACCTTTACCTAGCAGTTAAGAGACCTGGGGTTTGGTTTCTAGGAATGGGTCNCTCCTCCCCCTGACACACATCCTACATAAACAACTAAAGACTGACAAATGCAATACAGCTTATAGGACAGTACAACCCAGGAAAGGTAGCACATACCTTTAATCCCAGCACTTGGGAGTTAGAGGCAGAAGAATCTGAAGTTCAAAGTTATTGTCAGCCACATAGCAAGTTCAAGACCAGCCTGGGCTATAGGAGACNCTGTCTAAAAACACAGAGATCTCTGGGGCAGCTNTTAACAGATGTGCTAGAGAACAAGAATTTTACCACGAGACTGAGAATTGAGATGATGGACAACTCTGTGACTGTTACAATACCTGGAATAGAAAACCTGNATGGAATTTTTAAGAATATTTTTTCCTTCTGAGATACAATCTTTAGGCCATGCAATACATGCAGTCTTGTGAATAATCTTCATTTTGGAANTCAGAAAAACTGCTTAGCTCCAAAATGGCAAGCATTAGCTCTAAAGAAAAGAGCATACTTGAGCATGTGGGCTAACAGTCAGTCCGATGTGAATCTCCCAAACTTGGCATGAAAATGTTAGCTGTAAACAGGTGTGTCTCTCTCCAGAAGGGTCAAGTTGAACAATAACAATTGCCTCACATAAAGACAAGGCCAAAACTCCNCAGCCCACCANANTATCATAGTAAACCTAAGAGCATTTATGCAGGTCAGGGTGACANTAGGGCCCCTCACCATGCCTTCATGTCAAACGTTACTCCCACAAATAAAATAATTTCCAATGCTCTGAGCTGATACCCCAGACAGAGGACATTCTTGTGTNTGACAAAGGCTATGATATTGTCCAAAGTGGCTTAGTTTGCAAAGAGGGTAGGGAGAGGCAGAGTATGGGGTTAGGGGATTTTTTTGTTTGTTTGTTTATTTGGTTGGTTGGTTGGTTGGTTGGTTGGTTGGGTTGGGTTTTACAATTAAGGTACTTGAGATGAGTGTAACATAAAGAACTGAGTGACTCAGTTGCTCGCTGGCAGGTGAGGATAAAGGGGATCTTGTTAACCCTGATTTTCCTATCTTGGCAACTTCAATGAAGGTAACAGGTCTTGGAGCATCAAAACCTCACAACCATTCAGACTGGACCAGCCATGCACATCACTGAAGACCCATGGCAGCCCATGTCTGTCTTTCAACACAAGACCTAGGAAGTGACATCAGACAACCCAAAAGTGACAGCTGTAGTTTAGGGGAGCTGAGTGTTGTCCTGGGAACGTCTAATCAAACAATCACAGAAAAGTTTCAAAACAATAAGCCATAAAATCAAATGACTTAAACTAGGTAATAAATGAGAAGGCACGTCTGGGAAACGCCAGGCATCTACAGTGTGCCTCACATATATTTTGTTCTCCTTCACTGGCGAAAGAAACTGAGGCTCAAAAGTTCTGTGTGGCACCCATAAGACTACAAATCCTCTTCTCTTTCCACCACCAGCCATTTCCCAGAGATGAGACTAGTACAGTACCGCCATACTAAAACAGAAGGCAGTACAGTGACATGGAAAAACGTCTTCAGTGACATGGAAAGACGTCCAATGGAAATATCACACAAGTTACATGGATCGCAGCCATGCACACTTTACAACGCATATGGCAAAACCCGTAAGGAAGCATGGAAAATTCTCAAACATGGAGTTGTGTTAGGGCAGTAGGATTACAGCAGAGTCTAAAACACCTATTTATGTTGTTGTGAACTTAAACACCTATACATCTCTAATATTTAAATGGTTAGGAAACGGTATTCAACACNGTGAGAGAAACATCTGGGAACATGGATAAGAGGAATTTTCATTATTGTTTAAGAAAAAAGAAAAAAAAAGAAGGATCTCATGTTGGCCCTGAGGAAAAAGAAGTTTACTAGATCAATGACAACTGGANACATTCAGAGACATGTGCCAAGGGGTTTGTGCAAGCCAGGCTACTGTTAGGCAACGTGGGAGCAGCTGGAGGGGAGGGTAGCTGAGGTATCTAAATTTTGCAACTTGACAATAAAGAGTGGTACAATGCATGTGTACAAGGGACTTTATTGTAAGTACTGTGTGGAGCGTGGTTGAAAGGANGGAGAGGTCAGGACAGGATGACTGGGGGCTTCTGTGGGTTGAGCCCCAGCTTTCCTGAGCACTGGGACACAGATCTTTAAGACAGGCCACAGAAGAGTCTCATCAGGTAAATGCACTCGCTGTCCAGATGTTCTCGTCTTTAAAATGAAGATGGGAGAGCCTCGATCACAGTGACCCCAGGAGGCTTTGTCCACATCACATCAAGGTGAGCATGTGCACAGAGCTCCACAGGAGGAAAAACAGCACTGAGAGAGAGAACACTTGGTACATCTGAACAGGTCTTTCCCCAACCATGAGAATCCCNGGAAGGTTTGGGTGTCTCCTGTGGGTGGGCATCCATGCCACACCCACTGAGCAGAGAGAGGATGGTGAAATGTCCTGACTTGCATGACATTAGTCACCAACTGACAAGCCAAGCAGAGAGAAGAAGGGCAAATATGGTCTGCTGGGATGATAGACAAGCTGTCAGAGGTAATATGTACATGCCTACTTACGTACGTAATAGTTTGAAGCAACAGCTGGTTTGGGGCCACACAATACGCAGACTGTGCATGGCTTTTGTGTGACTTCAACAGTGGACCTAGCACATATTTCAGGGAGATAGAATCTAGTTCTAATTATGGAAATGACTGAGCTGATCACATTACACACAGCGTGTCTTGCATTACACCACAGAAGCAATTCTAATAACGAGCTTTGATTTGATGATTAAAAAACTGCCAGCCATCTCGGTAGGCCTTTGAAGAAACGGAAAGNGCAACCAGTGATAAAGGGACAGACAAGGGCAGTGGAAAGAGGCTTACCCTTAATACACTGCAGCTGTGGCTATTGGTTCACCTTAATTACCACTGCTTGGCTTAAAAAATAATAATCATGAAGAAAAGGAGCTATAATTCTCTATAAACTTTGGACAAAAATACTGGGTTTTTAAAGTTATTCACTCCAGAAGGCAACAGAGAATTCAGTAGCCCGGCAGACATCGCATATATTCTTGTCACTGCATGCTCTGGACACGGTAAGGACATCACACATGATCATGAGATTTCCCAGTCTACATCTACTTTTACTTTTCAGTTAGATTAAACAGTTGGCCTACTTGTCCTGATGGGCAGTGCCCATTCCTTCTTGACATCCTCTGTTTTGCCTCTTGCCCATCACCCCTCTATACACATAAGCGTAGGTCAGCGAACATACCAACAAAGGCAATATTGTATCCACAGAATGCAAGCACACCTTCAGAGATGCCCAAATCTCAATGGAAGATCCATCATTAATCCAGATTCTCCACAAGAGGTAACAGCTGGATGTCAGGTCTGAGGTCAAGATCTCGGTTCTCTGCCTTCCTCTGGCTGGCCAAATTGTAACAAAGGAAAAAGAACAAACTTATGAATTAAGTTTCTATCTGCCTACAATTTACTAAACAACCTGAACTGACTTGCCTAAAAAAATGGCATAATGGTTAACCTGCAGTAGTTTGGATTTTGCCTACCTTTCCCTCTGATGACAGGCATTTCATTCATCCCCTGCCCTGTGCTCAAACACGTCCACAAGACCAGACCCAAGACAGTGACTCTTCTTCGTGGAGAAATGACTAATGAGTTTTGCCTGAGCTTCCTCTTTGGAATAAAAAAAGTTACATTTGGAAAGGGGAAGGGTGAATTTTCAATGTCGAACTTCAGGCTTCAAAAATATATAGAAGAAAGCTAAATTCAGAAGAAAGGTCACTTAGAGCCTCATCCACAAATTCTGCCTCATCCACGGCTTCGCACCCACGCACAGCTGATGTCTAGGAGTGGCCAGCATCTCATCACTTTCATGTCATTTGCAACTGTATCACTGGTAATTGTTTCTCAGTGGGTTTGTTTACTGTGGCTTCTGGAAGCTGAGGAGATGCTGTGCTTACCCAGGAGAAGTAAGCCCACACAGGGACCTGAGCCTGGACTTCCTGACCTCGTGACTTTAGACACTTCAAACACGCTCACTACCACCATGAAGAGTCTTCCCTAATGGACCTGCTTCACCAACAGAGACTCTGGAGGAGGCAGAAGAAAAACTTTACCTTGATGCCAACTAGTTGGAGGTAGGGTGCCCCCACCTTCTTGGCTCTCCCTCCCATTCACCACCCACCAACACCCTGGTTAAAACAAGTTTGCATCCACNCATTTCCATGCAAGCAAAACCTGGAACGGTTGTAAGAGAAACACACTTTCTCTTCCTGGGATCTCTCATCCCAGGAAGAGCTGGCACATGTCACAGTGACTGCACCCTAGGTTTGGAGTCAGACACCTGGGTGTAAATCCCTCCCCCACCACTCACCGTTTCTGGGATACAGCAGGCAAGCATCTGAACTCTACCTTCCGCAATGATAAAACGAGTTAATAGCCACTTTACAATCTGATATGAATATGAGATGGAGTGACATGTGCAAAGCGTTTTTCAGACTGNCATGTACATAACACAGACTTGGAAATTCTTGACTCCTAATTCATGCCCTGTACTTTTTTGTTCCTTGTTTGTCCCTCTGCTGTTCAACACTGGATTTCTTGAAGTGACACACCGTGTGTCTGTCTCTAATATTATCTAGTTGCTCAGAGTAGACANGTATCTTAGATATTGGTTTTTCCTTTTTCTCCAGAGTGGACCTGATCTTCAGTCTGATGACCACGTCCTCTGAAACACACAGCCATAGTCAATTTCCNCCTCCCTGTCTCTGCTATAATTACTCAAGACCATATTTTTTTCTCCCTAAACTACCATTACAACCTCTTAACTCTGCTTGTCTATCCATCTCTCTCTATTCCAACAGTCTTGCACATTCCCCATTGATGTAGATTTTCTAAAACAGCAATGTGCCCTGATGCTCCCTCAACAGCATCTTCAGGGACCAGACCATCACCTCCTGGACACCATCCAGATCCTTCAGCACAGCATTCAGGGCCTGGGACCACAGTCTCTCCAGCCCCTCCCTGCTCTCAAGCACTCCCTTCTCCCAGAACATTCCACTTTGAAAGCTGCCCTCCTGCCTGTGGGTCTTGAAAATAGTGCTCCCACACACAATATCTCCCTTTCCTCTCTGGCTGATTCTCACATAACCTCTAAAACTCAGCCTCTAGAGGTCTTTCCTGAGAAATATCTCTCACAAGCCATGCACCCCACTTATTTCCTGTTTGTTTGCCTGTCTCCTGTCTAGAGCTGGTTTCTTGAGGAGAGAAAATGTGTGTGCCTTGCTACATTGCAAACCAGCAGCACAGGGGCATTTGCTAGAGACCCCCTCTGGGCTGTGCACTAGGCACATGGTTAGAGGCGTATCTGCTCTCCATGCATGCTGTTTTGTTATATGGGTGCCGTGGGGAAGCAGGGTTTGTCTAGCTAACATCTCCCTTTGAAATGTCCACTTGGCCTGAATAATTGACCATTGGTGGATACAAACACTCTTGGGTAACTGCCTTTTAAANGTGTTCTGGTGATAACCCTGGAACATAGATGTTATCTCAAGTTTGTGAGTGAGCAACCTAAAGCTGTGCCTGTGCCTTTGGCCAGTGACTTGCCAGTATATTCAGGAGGCAGAGTTGAATGCGGTCAGGTGTAGGAAGAGTCCTACACCTATTGGTGTAGGAAGAACTTGGATCCAAATCTCTGTCTTTTCACCTATGAGCTGTGCAGTCTTCACACCTTTGAGCTTGCATTCATCCTTTTTGAAAGGAGAGGAAAATACAGCTCATGGAATGATATGAAGTCCAAATTAAAAGCATATGAGTGGGAACTAGCAAGGTCCCAAGGGAACCCAAGACCATCCCAAAACCTCAACAGTTGATTTCCTTCTGCAGTTCTTACACTCTGAGGGCAGGGTAGCTTGGGTAGAAGACCGACATGCTATCTAAAGTCACACCGGAAACCTAAGCTTCCTAAGCAGAGAGTTCCTTGATTCCAGCAATCAAGAACACTGAGAGGATTGCTGTCCATGACATCACAGACNCTCACCCTCTAGAAAATGCAGACCTTGCCAACCATCAACTGTTGAGGCTTTATGTGAAATACAGAAGTATTTTCAACACCACAAAATATATATATATATATATATGGGTGCTAATAAAATCGAAGACCAAATGTCGCCAATGAACTTGACAGGCTTTTGAGGAGCCACTGCCTTCTTCCATCATTTACCTCAGCCGTCTAACCATGGCTCTGGGTTCTCTTGAGTATGTGTTTCAGCTAACACATCNTTAATTCTGTGAACTATCCTGGTTCCATTTGTTAAAAGAAGGCCACCCACTCATAGGTATGAGAGGGATGAAGTTTTCTGTTTATTATAATCTTGAAACTGAAGACATTTATAANAGATCATCATTAAATACTNGACAGTAGAAATCACATTTTATGCCCCATACTTGAGTTTTAAAAGAACATCATTCAAGTCAGATGAGGTGGCTCAGGCCTATAATCCCAGAACTGAAAAGGATGAGACAGAAGGATTGCCATAAATTTTAAGCCAGCCTGAACTATATATCGAGTTCTGACCAGTCTAGGCTACGAGTGAGGCCATGCTTGAAAATGATAACTAAATAAATAATGAAAACAAACCACAGAAGTTCCTTGTTCATTTAATGGAAGAAACTGAGACAGAGAAGGGCTGAACTACTTTCTTGGATCACATGTCTAAGTGGCAAAGCCAGAAATCTAAGCTGTCAGGAGACAGACCTCATCTGCCACTCTGAGGGGCACCTGCTATCCAGAAGCTCTGGCTACTGGGAGCCAACTGGAATAACACACTGGCCTGTTTCGAAGGTCTGACTATGATACACCAACTTCAACCCCATTTTGCCCAATAGAGCGAGGAGATAAGTAAACCTGTGTGTGGATTCAGACTAAACCAAATATGCAAACATGCAAGGCAGAATAAATGGATGCCTGGCCCAGGCACAAATGAAGGAGAAGAGGAAGGTGAAGCTGGCGATGGGGAACAGTTCTGTGATGAAGGGAGCACTTGAGACCACACGCTCCACAGCAGAGTCTTACTTCTTAGCTCTCAGGGTCACTCTGCTGTTGTCATTAGAATTTATATTCTATTCATAGTGTTGACCCAAGTCCCAGCACCTGTTAGGACTTTATCTTGCAGTCAGAGAAGATCTAGCGTGCCTCTCTGTCTTCATTTGTACAAGACTGTTGCCTTTAAATATTTATCTTTTCATTATTTGCCTCTTACCCTTGACCTTGTTGGATTGCTACAGGAGCCTTGCCTTAGCTCTCCCTGTTCACATAGTCTGAGCCACAGGAATGGCCCAGATGAGGGCAAGAAAGGGGAGAAATGGTTCCTGGATTTAACAGGACCCTCATTCCTTCTGAGGACAACAGAATCTTTGGTCACAATATACCTTTGGGGTTTGGATGTCAAATCATACTTGTAAAACTACATCTAAATGCATATATCAAGCCCAGATCTTTAGTAAAATTGAACCCTATCATTAGCCCTTTTGGAAATGTCCCTCAGAAATGCCTACCTTAAATCCCAGTACTTAGGTGAGTATTTATGTTCAAGTGGGTTTAACACAAGTTCATGGTTACTAGTCTTGTGTTGGTGGGATGTTCAGATGGGCTAATAATAACCTGAAAANATTTGGCATGAGTATAGAAATAATAACACTTGTGTATAAAACTGTCACTCATCTGACATTTAACTCATTGAACTCCCTGTCCCAGTAGGTCTTCCTGGTTTTATGAGGCTTTGAGTTACATTCTAAGAACTAAATGTGCGCCTGTAATTCCATCACTCTAGGGGCAGAAACCTGAGGATTCAGAGTTTAAGGCCATCCTTGCCTACACAGCAAGTTCAAGGCCAGCCTCAGTTACACAAGACCCTTTCTCAAAAAAAAAAAAAAAAATCCAAAACTCAGATGCAAGCAAACATCCTCTTGAGATCTACATATTCTTGTGCTCAGTGTAGATGCAGCCCCATTCCACTCCACGGTGAAAGGAACGGTGTGTGCTTACACATGGTACAGTCAAGATGGTGCCCTGCTTGCTTGTCTTACAAATCAATCTCTGTGCACTCCTCCCTCCAGTCCACCAGCTCCANGGTGGCCAGAGCCATCTCTCAATTATGAGAGTCTAGTCAGCCCTTTTCTGGGTCAGAATTCACCCCCATAAGTCCTAACTCTACAATGAGGGTCAGGGTCTATCAGTGACATCACTGAGTGTCATCCTCATGACTCCCCAGTCCCCTACCCACAAGCTCACTTAGCATTGTGCTCTTTTGTTCAGGGGCTGCTTCTCTTCATCGCCCTCTAGGCAAACATTTCTGTTTGCTTTGTACGTCCAAATCAAACACCTCCCATCCCGGCTCTGTCACTCCACCACCACACCTTCTTCATCTGGGGTTCCACCACTGTCCCTGCCTGCCCTAACGGTGACATTTCTACACAGTATTGAGCTTTCCATTGGCATGGCCTCAGCTCCCCACACCCNAGAGTCCCAGAGGCCATGATTATTTCCTTTCCACANGTGGTGGTTTGAATGAGAATGGCCCCCATAAGCTCACAGATTCAAATGCTTGGTCCCATGGAGTGGCACTATTTGAAAGGANTAGGAGGTGTGGCCTTGTGGGAGAAACTGTGTCACTGAGGGTGGGCTTTGAGGTTTGAAAAGTCCATGCCAGGCCCAAAGTCTGTCTGTCTGTCTGTCTGTCTGTCTGTCTGTCTGTCTGTCTCTCTCTCTCTCTCTCTCTCTCTCTCTCTCTCTCCTGCTAGAGGATTAGGATGTAGCTCTCAACAATTTCTCCAGCATCATGTCTGCCTGCATGCCACTATGCTCTCTGCCATGATAATAATGGACTAAACCTCTAAAACTATAAGTAAGCCCCAGATAAATGCTTTCTTTCTTTTCTAAGAGTTGCCATGGCCATGGTGCCTTTGCACAGCAATAGAAACCCTAACTAAGACACCATCCCTTAACTAAGTACTTCACACACAGTAAATTCTCACTAAACACCTGTTGAACAAATGGATGAATGAAATCAGTCACATCCGTCTTCCGCTGAAGAGCCACAGACACCCCAACAGCTGCCTTTTCCCAGNTGTACCCTCTCACCACTACCACATTCCCTACTGTAGAGGAAAGCAATAGAGACTCTTATGGGAGTTCTCTGATGGCCTCCAGGAACTCAATTAATCAAAANTCTAATTAGCAGGAGACAAGCTGAATTCTGGAGATCTTCACAAGGGAATGAGNTCTGGAGAACTCATGAAAGAATAGTGCTTTTCTACTGTTTCAAAGAACAGTGCATCTGTGACCAATGACAGGACCAAGGGTAGGTGAACTAGGGTCATAAATTCTAAGGCTGTTACTAAGAAATAGATGAGGGCGTGGTAGGTAAGGAAGATAAGGGCTACTTCAGTGTGTTTACTCAACTTCATTGTAGCTCCAATTCCAGTTTCTTGTGACTGAGGCTACTCCCCAGGCCTAGCATGAGGAGGACACCCCTCCTGAGACAAGCTTTATGGCTTGCNGTACTTAGGGAACATGGGTCAAAGGGCCTCTCTGAAGTTACCGATCCTTGGGTGGTTTNAGCTTGAAATGATCGATGTATCCAGTTGGCACATTCTGCCCTTAACTCCTTCACTGCCACAGCTGCTATCCCCAAACCTTGCTGTCCAGTCAGTACCAAAACTTGACCCAGGTTCTGTCTAAAAACGCAGGTGGAGAGCAATTGAGGGACAAGCCAATGTGGACCTANGGCCTCCACAAGCATGTACACACCCACAAACACGCCAACACACAAATCCACCCACCCCACCCAAAATATAACTTACTCTAGGAAAGGTTTTGACGAACTCACAAAGCGGATCCTCACAGTGTTTTCATAATTTTCCAGGTGCAACATTGAGCCAAAAAGTAATAAATTTCTGACCGTGGGGCCTTTGAGCTGGTGAGAGGTGCTTGCAAGTCCCAGCTCATACTTAGTGTTCTGGAACAGCTGCCAAACCTCCATCAACTCCTAGGGAGAGGTTCTCAGGCCCCAGGAAGTCGATGAGTCTCACACTGGACCTGGACGGGCCAGCATTCTTCTAAAACCACTGATACTGAGACCATTTGAAAGTAGATGTCTTTTAGTTCTTAGAGTAAAGACTCCAGGCAGGCATCACAGTTCATGCCTGTAATCCAAGCTCTTGGCAATCTGAGGCAGGAGGATTGCCGTGAGTTCAAGGCCAGTGTGGATCACACAGTGATTTTTCAGACAAGGCTGGGTGATAGTGTGAGATCCTGTCTAAACAGCAAAAACAAAGAAGATCCTGAAAATAAATCAATTATTTAATTAAAAATAAGAACAAGGCTTCCCATTTCAAAGCTAAGAAGGCTTCCAANGCAGCTGGTCTGATTAAGCAGGCCCGAATGCGACATTTCTTACTTATTGAATNATTTAATGAGTGATTCTCTCCTAATGTGAGGATTGGGGATGGAATCCTGAAACTTCAGTGNGGGCTGAGTNGAGAACTCTCCCCTAGTCNTCTCAGCATTTCACAAGTCAGAAGGGTAGATGGGAAGGCNGTGATCTCAGATAGTAGCCAAGTTCAACACACATCCGGCTCAGTCTCCCAGAAACCCTCAAAGCTCACTGAGCCTNTGTGAGGCTCTTTAGGAAGACAAAACTGGACGGCATACCTCCCAGANGAAATAATCCTTACAGAAGGGACACATGCTCCCCAGTGCCCCACACCTGAGGGCACACTACCTTCTACNTAAAACAGGTATGTAGGATTCTGCCTGCCAAGCCATCTCTATGCCAAGATGGCCTCTTGCATTTACCAAAGCAAAGAAACCAAGAAGAAACCATTGTGTCATTGGCAATGAAACTTACCAGTTTCTGGGTCAGAANTGAGAGTAAGCCAGGCCACCTTCCTTCCCTGTGTCCACTGCATTGTGAGAACGCTCAGACTAAGACATGGACACAAATGCTCTTGAGGTAGTTTGAAAGAAAATGGCCCCCAAAGGGAATGACACTAATGGGAGGTGTGGCCTTGTTGGAGGAAGTGTGTCACTGTGAGGGCCGGCTTTGAGGTCTCCTATGTTCAAGATACTCCCAGTGAGACAGACCACTTCCTGTTGCCTGTGAGTCAAGATGGTGAACTCTCAGCTCCTTCTCTAGCACCATGTCTGCCTGCATGCTGCCTTGCTTCCNGCCATGATGATAATGAACTCAACCTCTGAACTATAAGCTAGCCCCAATTAAATGTTTTCCTTTATAAGAGTTGCCGTGGTCATGGTGTCTCTTCACAGCAATAGAAACCCTAAGAAACTAAGACAGCTCTTAAGTTCATGTCTTCCAGACCCATAACAACACAAGACAATATTACAGATTAGAAATCTAATGAGATCATGACAAGATGCACTGAAAACCACAGATACTTTGTCAAAATTAGACTATAGAGTCACTCTGTAGAGACACAAAATGCCACTTCCTTAAAAGAGCTGATGAGCCCATTAGGGCTAGGATCCTACATGACAGGTGAGGAGATGCAAGTCACCTCTGGCAGACCCAGTTGCAGCAAACTGAAAGAAAATGGTGCCCTTTGTCATAAAGTTTCCTGATGCTCAAGCCACCAGACACAGCCACTTGGNGCATTTGATTATAATACACACCGTCCACAGCTGTGGAATAGAAAATTACAGAGCTCCCAGTCAGGTTCCCGGGAGCTCCATCCTTTTTAGTGAGGGTGAGATTCCTACACTCCCTGATACCCCGCCCCCCATAGCAGAGTAAAGACCTTGCAGCAGAGACACAGCTCTGGGGATCATGGCCAGTAACTCAGTACCTGGCAGGTATGGAATGCTCAATAAGAGGTACTACAATCCAGCTGANCTGATAACAACAGCCAAGGGCTGTTCTGAGGCAGGGCTGAGACTGGAACCTCTTCCCAATTTCCTGGTGGCCATCCACCACAGAGGAAGTCCCTGGAGTGGGAAGCTTTGGAAACTATTAGGATTGCTGATCGTTCCCAAGCAATTTGTTTGGCGGTGCGTCACCACGAGTAAGCACACACCTTCAAGGTTACCAATATCAACAGATAAAGTCTGGTTTTCTTTNTATTTCCCCAGTTCTTTTTCCCATTTCCTTTCATGAACAGGGTCCAGGCACAGAAAGCAAATGTGATAAGGAAAATCCCTGACTGATTGCTTTCATTAAAATTGTGTTCGCTGCAAAAGCAGACAACACACTGCCCTATCTCGGGGCTCCAGCTGTAACGAATTGACAATAACCAGCGCCTACAAATGTCTTTTAGCAAACAGGCTCCCACAGGATGTTTCGGGCTTTTACAAAGGCTGTCACTGTTAGAAAACAGCTGGGAAACTCCAAAGAGGTATCCAAAAAATCAAAGCAAAGCCCAGGAAAACAAGACAACTCATCCTGACGCGGCAGCAATAAAATACGCATCGACCTGCCACTAGAACAGTGCGTGAGATGACCCGCAGAGCCCATCTTCCTCTCGCCTCTGAGCAAACTCTACATCTTATAAAACCTAAGGACATCATCACTGCCCAGAGACATCAGNCACAGAGCATTTAAAGTTAGGTATCGACAGTAATAATGACAATCACATGGAGAGGTCTTTTGAAAAGGGAGGCTTTGTGGTCAAAATAAGCGCCAAAGATTCTTACTCAACCAAAAGTAAACCAAGAAAACTAATCAAATTTCTTTAGTGAATAGCCATCACAGGTCTTGGTTTCCAAATGTGTTTGCCAAGAAAGGAAAGCGATTNGTGGGGACTGTCAGGCTGATGTCTGTGCTAGGACCCATCAGAACTATGTGTTCAACGAAAAGGAACACTTTGGAGGGTTCTGGCTTACGGCCAGGAATTGAAAATCATCATCCGATGCCACGGAAACTATATTGTAAGGACATGCTCTTCCATTAGCTCCCTAGCGAGCATATTACATCATCACAACCCATGCATCTTGTAACCCTGCCTACAGGGTCTGCGCTGGCAGTAACGGTGCAGGGGAAAGCACCACCTCTTGGCAGACCCGAGGTTGTCTATCACCTGCACTTCATTANCTAGGAAAGCTTCAACATTTGATCAGGAAAACACGAACACCTTTTTCNTTCTGAGGCCACCAGTCCTCACTGCCCTTGTTGAGCAGGCAGGACATTCTAAGTTTTCTTCCTATGAAATTACTGCTGGCTTATTGTATAAAATTTATAAAAGACTGAAAGGCTTTTGAAAGATAATAATAAAAAGAAAATCACTATGAATGATGACAACACTTGGAGATAAACCTGGGCATATTTCCTTTCATGATATTTCTCTCCTAATCTTTCAACGTATTAAAAGTATTCTCTTTGTGTATACACACACAAGCACCGGCGTGTTACCTGTGGTTAAAAACACGGTGGATTAAAAACACACGTTTACTTTCTTTGCCTCTCACTGAAAAAGCAAGAACTTACGAAGAGAACTGAAGAGTGAGCAGCACCATTCCTCTTTTGGAGATGGAAATTAGATGAAGGCGTGGATGCTGCAGGGAACAAAGCATCTCTNGCAGATGGCTTTGTCAAGAAAGAAGCAAAGTCACTCTAACATCCTTCCTAAGTCCCTAAGACGTTACCCAGATGTGGCAGTGAGACACAGAACTGAGCACACACTANCTTCAAATCTCTATCAGCAATAGACAACCAGGCCCCAGTGTGCCTACCTTTCTNACCCCGGCAACAGAAAGCGAACAAGCAACTCAAAAGACTAGGATTATAAAGCTGGGAAATGAAAAGAAGAACTAAGAGGGGGCCCACCCCACCACTGCCAGCCAAACTGATATCTGCAAGATATGGAATCATGGACTCCTACCATGGATAAAGGGAACCAAGGAAACCAAGATGCCTGAAGATCAGGGTGACTAGTGTCTGTGGGTAAACTAACAGAACAGCCGATCTCTTCCCGAGCATCTCACAACGATGTCCTCAGTTCCCAGGGGCTTTGTGGTGCTACCTTGAAATGAGACTGGAGAGACAAAACTCCAAACCCAGGAGCCAGGCTCGCAACATCAAATCAAATAGGCTTGGGCTGGGAAGATGGCTGGGCAGGCAAAGGACACTTGCCATGTGAGCATGGGGATACCAGTTTGCATCCCCAGAACTGACCTAAAAAGCCAGGAGGGCATGGCAGCCATCTGTCATCTCAGTATGGGGGAGGTAGATACAAGAATCGGAAGAAAATTANCTAATCAGGTTAGACCAAACAGCAGGCTAGGATCCTCAAAAGACCCTGCCCTGATATATAAGGTAGACAACATTAAAGGAGACCTCTAAAGTCAACTTGAGCAACCTGGGGCCAACGCACATGCAAACACCCATATGCACAAGTGCACCACACACGTACTTCTAAAAATTAGCCCTTAATAGAACCCCATCCATTTTGGGAACAAGGATGAATCAATAAAGTAAAACTGGAGTAAATATCAATAAATAGACATAAGAGAAAATACTGCAAACATTGAAATGGGAAATAAAATCCAGGACAGGAGTGTAGATGAAAGTTTCTCTGTCCTGCTTGGTCCCACCAAGTTCCATGTTCCTCCAGCCTGGTGGTCCCACAGCCACTTATAAAATAACCATTCAGAAGCTTATATTAATTATAACTGCTTGGCCATTAGCTCAGGCTTATTACTGACTAACTCTTACATTTAATTTAACTCATAATTCTTATTTATGTTTAGCCACGTGGCTTGGTACCTTTTCTCAGTTCTGTCTTGTCATTTTGTTTCCTCTGTGTCTGGCTGGTGACTAGCAGCATCTACTCAGCTCTGCTTTCTTCTCCTCTCTTCCTAGTTAGAATGTCCCGCCTAACCTTATTCTGCCTCACCATTGGCCAAACAGCTTTATTTATCAACCAATCAGGGCCACACATATTCACAGCATACAGAGTGATATCCCCATCATTTCCCCTTTTCTTTCTATTCAAATGGAAGGTTTTAACTTGAAATCCAAGGGATAGCCAGGAAGAAAGACAGGAAGAAGGCAGAGAGAGATGCCAGCCCCAGAAAGAACAACATGCCAGCAGACTGGTAAAGCCAAGTAACACATGGCAAAATACAGATTAATAGAAATGGGTTAATTTAAGATATATTCTTCTAGCTAGCAAGAAGCCAGCCTTAGGCCATGCAATTGGTAATTAAGATAAGCTTCTCTGTGTTTATTTGGGTCTGAGTGGCATTGGGCCTGGGCAGGACACAGGAAAACTTCTGACTACACAGGAGGAAAGAGATGAAGCAAAAATCCAAGTCTAAAATGCTATGGAAGAAAATAAAAGCAGTAGGAAAATTTGAATATATTAATGATGTTCTAAAGAGGTGAAGAGAAAGGCAAATGAAACCATGGAAAAGGGAAATGAATAGTCTTAAAAGGTTAAGCCATGAAATCTGGTATCTGACCGGGAAGGGTATGNGGGGCAGATATATATGAAGATTATCCTAATGATACTCTGTTTTTAGACCAGCTTTAGGTTCACAGCAAAACTGACCCGAAAATGTAGATATCTATGCCATCCTTACCTGCGCTCCCTCCCATACACAATCTCCCAACAACCTCACCCTTCACTCCATGAGCCACACTGACACTTTATCACCACAAACCTAGAGTCTATACTAGGGTTTGCTCTTGGTATTGTGCATTTTATATGGGTCTGAACAAGTGTTTAATACATATTTACTGTGAAAACATCACACGGAGTGATTTCCCTGCAGAAAACATGCTGTGTGCTTCGCCTGTTTGGATTGCCAGCTCCCAAATAATGACATGGAGATGTCTTATTAAGTATGAAAGCGTGGCCTTAGCTTAGGCTTGTTCTCAACTAACTCTTAAAACTTAAATTAACCCATTTACTTTCATCTACATTCTACCACGTGGCTTATTGCCTTTCCTTCATACTGTACACCCCACTTCTTCTGTGTCTGGCTGCTGAATCCCCACCTCTCAGATTCTTCCCCCAAGTTCCTCTCTTTCCCCGGAAGTCCTGTCTATCCTCTCCTGCCTAGCAATTGGCCATTCAGCTCTTTATTAAACCAATCAGAAGGTGCCTTAGGCTGGTGAGGTAAAACAGAGACACATCTTCATACAGTGTGATCAAATACCCGACAACATGATCCTATCTTCACAGGTTTGCCTTTGTCACAACCATTCAGCGTGCAGCCTGGCTTCTTTCACTTCATAAAATGCATCTGCGAATCCACCATTTCTCTTCACATCTTGACGCCTTCACCAACAACATCCCATTGTGTAGACGGATCATCATTTATCGTGCAGGTCATGAGGGTCATTCACAAATAAAACTGCTATTAATACATGTGTGGTTTTTNTGGCCATAGAAGTTTTCATCTTCTTTGAGCAAGTTGCAGATAGCAATTAGTAGATATTACGGTAAGAGTCTGTTTAGATTCTAAGAAACTGCCAAATTGCCTTTCAAAGTTACCATACTGTTCTCCATGCCCATCAACAATGAGTAATATTTGCCATTGCCCTGCATCCTTTCCAGCATTTGTAACTGTCAGTTTTCTGGATTGGACCATTCTTACAGATGTGTGACAACATCCTACTGTTTAAAATCTCATCGTCCTGCTCTGAGTGATGTAAATCATCTTTACACCTGTATATCTGCCACCTGTATATGTAATCAACTGGTCTTGACTTTGTCAAATGTCCTTCCTGTGCCTACTGACATAATCACGTGATGCTTTTCTTTTTGGGGATAAATTAGCTGGTGGCTTTAACCAGGACAAACTCTGTATGTGATACACAGCAGTGATTTGAAGGGGCTTCCAGACAAGAGGCACAGAAACTATCTAGGGGTGTTAATAGCTTAGATTACTGCTGAGGAAAACAAAACTTTACATTTTCAGNAGGAAATACGAGAAAATATCCTTATGTCTTTGGGATAATGGTGGGTTTTTAATCAAGACACCCCAAAATATTACTAAGTAAGATGACATGAAAATGGAAAAGTTCTAAATATAAGGCAGTAAAAACAAAAAAGACAGGTACCAAATGGGGAGGAGACATTAGCAAAACATTAAACTGACAATTGATTTGTATCTACCTAAGTAAAGTGTCCTTAGGAATCAAGGGAAGGATGGTAAAATTTGAATTAAAAAAATAGAGAAAAATATATGAATGCACAACTTCAAACGACCAAAGAATAGCAGTCAGCAGAGAAATGCACATCAAAACTTTCAGAGAGAAAAAAAAAACCTGAGGAAAAAAATTAAATCCAGCAATTTGGAGGCTGGAGAGGTGGCTCAGTGGTTAAGAGCACTGGCTGTTCTTCTGGATGACTGGCACTGGATTCTCAGCACTCAACAAGGTGGCTCACAACCATCTCTTACCACAGTTCTAGCAGACCCAATGCCCTCTTCTGGCTTCTGAGGGCACCACACAAACATGGTGCACAGACATGTGTGCAGGCAAAACACCAACACATGTAAAATAAAAGTAAATAGATTTTTAAAAAACTCAATAATTCTAAGTGTTGACTAATCCCACCAGTGGAAGGATTATGTTCCTAGAGATGTCATTTACCTGTAGTCTATATTCTCATGCAGAATATAGATAGAGAAATTCTGGGACTTTCTCGCTTAAGGAACAGAACACAGATATGTCTCCACAAATTTTTCTTGCTACAATATAATTTTTTCAATAAGAATCACGAGTTCCCCAAACAGAAGAGTTCACATCTCAGAAGTCTATGCATAAATGAGTGCCTTGCATGTAACATTAGATGTAACCTGTCTCTTATACACATCTAGATGTGTATAAGAGACAGGCCTAGAACTTAGGACCCTGTATGGGCTTGGACAAATGCTTTAATCTCTCCGAGCTTCGCTCCTTCATCTAGTCCTTCAACAGCTATTCCGATAGCTACTTTGGCTGATTTAGGGAGAAGTAATTTATGCTAAGTGCCCAATGTTTAGCTGGTACTATATAAACGTTATATGTTACTGTTGCTTGACTTACATTATTTCTACCTGCTGGCAATCCCATCCCCTGACCTCCCCTTACCCTCACCCCTTTTCTCTGGCAGAAGGGCATTGACCCATAACCCAAATGGCATTTTCTCTCGTTCAAGGTGATGTGGGTACCGCCCAGGAAAGAAGAAAAGAGCCTGTCCCATCCACTCAACCCTATGAGTCACATTATTTTGTTAAAAGGCAATTACAGCTAAATGAGACTGGAGACTCATAATCAACCACCCTTCCTGACTACAATGAACATGTAGAGATGTTTGTTAAAACTTGAAGACTTTAGGTGCTGCAGTTATCCCAAGGGCTATTCTCCTTCCAGATACCTCCATGTGTCTCTTTCTAACCACAGCCACTGTCTCCAGACCTTGGATCCTTGCAGATGTGCTCCTTGGCTAGCTGAGCTGCAAAGCCCTCTCCTTACTGGCATTGGTTCAGTTCTCTGCAGAATTCAGTGCCCTGGGGGGATGAAACTTGGCTGCAGCTCACAGACAAAAGTCCACCTCCCATTCCAGAACAGAGAGGAAGACCAGGCCTGGGAGGGTCTGGGCCAAAGGAATTCAGAAAGCCTTTCTCTTGGGTCAGCCCTTTCCCTGAGCCCTGGAACCGCCCCCTGCCGGCTTGCCTGTAACCTAACTCCCAGGGGAGTTTCATTTTCTCAGCATCTCAGGCCACACTGGCTCAGCCCCATCTTAGGATCCTATAGTGTTAATAATAAACCCCCAAACCGTGATCATTGTGGAGGAAAAGATAAAAATAAATGCAGCTTGATGCTTTAATCAAATATAATACAGACCAAATCTTAGTTCTGAGCAACATCTATCAATAATTATTGGTGCAGAATATCATCTACTGGCATCACATAAAGACATTTTATTTAAAAAATGTATTGACCTTTGCAGAACAGTTGAATGACTGATGTGGGGTGTCCGCATGTAAGTATAATCCATCTGTTGGGGGGAAGGCAGTGGTAAAAGTAGACAGTAATCAAACATGCTCGATCAAGAGTGTGTGCTTGCTGGGCGGTGGTGGCGCACGCCTTTAATCCCAGCACTCGGGAGGCAGAGGCAGGCGGATCTCTGTGAGTTCGANGCNAGCCTGGGCTACAGAATGAGTTCCAGGAAAGGCGCCAAAGCTACANAGAGAAACCCTGTCTTGAAAAACCAAAAAACAAACAAACAAACAAACAAAAAAGAGTGTATGCTTATGTGTGAAGATGTATAAGAGTACAGGTGTGTTTGTGTGCTTGTGTTGGGTGTGTTGTGAGCTGTGTGTGTGTGTCTGTGTGTGTGTGTGTCTGTGTGTCTGTGCATGCACGTGCACAAGTGTGTGTTTAGCCAGAGCTGTAATTACAGGGTTACTAAAGATGTGAGGTATATAGTTAAGATTTTGTCAGCACTTTCATTGTTAATACTTAGTGAGATTAGTCATTTTATTTGTTCCTTTTTAATGCCAAAAATGGAAGACAGCTGTTTGTGCACTAAAATTCCCTTTTAAAAGATAGTTCTTTCTGTTTATCAGGCATATTTTGCCCCTGGGGAAATGTATTTTTAAATTGCATCGTCAAATGAAGTGAGTAGGAACGATCACTCTGGTCATTACTTCTAAATAATAAGGAAGATTTTACATGGGGAAACACTACNGAGGGCTGACAGGAAATATCTGGGAGAGTTCATAATTATTCAGNCCCCTCTCCTCTGGCAGGGAAGAATTCCTCAGAGTTCTCAGTCCCTAAATTCATCCTAAAGCTGAGAGTATCAAGGGGAAAGTTCAGTGGTGTCCACAATGCACAAGAAAAGCCCCAGACTGGTGGCTTCCATCAGATCCAGCTGCCACCAGGACAGGGAGCCANCTCCTTTAGTGAGATAGCCTTAGTCAATCAAATCCAAACCCAGGACTTCTTACTACCCTAGAGTTATTCATCTTCCACAATAAACTCCCAGAATTTGCCTCCACTAGTGCATCCAATATTTACCATTGAACAGACCAGAAAGTTAGAAGCTTAATTAAATTTTAAACAAAGGCCATATTTATCNCTTGTTCTTTGTTCCAACTTGTCAGGTGTCTCCAACAGAGGTAATATTTATCTCTCTTCTGTGGATGTTTTGAAGACATCATCCTTTTTANTCCGGGGGCAGCTAGTCATTTTGTTCCCCAATTCAAACAATGACCTAATAGGAAATCTACCAGGTTGCTTTGTAGAAGGGGTGTTTTCTTAATCCCATAAAATAGCCCCAACTCTTAATACAGTTACATTGTTATTACTGAGGTAAAACTGAAAGGCATAAAGCAATTGAACCACCACAAATCAACACACCAAACATGTCTGTGGTGTGCCGTTCTGAGAAACTCTCTGCCCAGCTGTCAGCTTCCGTGGCTTCCAAGCCAAGTCAGATTCCTCTCCAGAGTCCCCCAGACAGTGATGTAAGGAAGCAAAGCAACAGTTCAGAGCCTGGTCATGTAGCCAGTGAGTATTCCTTTGGGCAGCCTTTGGGTAGCAGCGGNTCCATCCTTCTGCATCCTTCTGAGCCTGGTCCTGCATCTCCTTTTCCTTTCACCTCGATCAACCCTCCACAANCCTGTGCCAGAAGGCTGACTTCTGAACACTGTAACCTGCAACACTATCAAAATGTTAGAAGACGTTTAGATGGAGCTGGGGTCAGGACAATGGAGACATGTTGGGAGGAATGCTGAATTTGTTGAATTCCCTAAGGAAATCGTGATGGCCAGTGAACTTGGAGTCCTCCTCCTTAAATGACACCTGCATTTGGAAAACTAAGGAAGATCGGGGACCAGTGAAAGAGAGTCAAAGAACATGAACCCTGCATAGACCAAGGAAGAAGGGACAGAGGAGAGACTGAGAGAGAGAACTTGGTAGTGATGTACTCAGAGAGTTCAGCTGAGTCCTAGCTCTCTCCTTGATGTCCTGTGNGATCCTGGGCAGGCAAGTCACTTCATCTCCTTTGCCTTCCTTTGTTCAATTTTGCACAATTCTGATTCTCTTGCATGCCCCACTGAGCAAGAATCCAGAGTCCAGTGAGATAATATGTATGAGAATAGGTTATTGACCTGACCACCCAAGGGAACCTGGAGTAGTATTGCCTCACCACAGGAGACAAGCTAAGAGGAAGCCTGTGTAAGCATGACTGAAGAACACCCAACACATTCCCCAGACACTGGGGGTGGGTGGGGCTCCCTCACTGACCAAGTCAACAGCCATCCTCACCTCCTAAGTCTGAGTGCAGATGCTGTACAACCACTCGGTAGACTATTAGCTTTCTATCAGCTATTTTCCCCTTGAAACGTATTTGCTGTGTGGAGTTAAATTGATCTCAATAATTTAATCATTCTCAATGCTTTATGATAGTTTCCACAAACTGTGTTCTAAAATACTCAAGTACTAAAATAGCTTATTCTTGGTGACTATAAGAGACTGTCACTGGATGTTAAAAAGACAAACAAACATGTCAGTCACCACATTCCATACAAGGAAATGACTTAGGACACATGAAAAGAAGTGTCTGTGGACATCAGATCATGTTCCATGAGTTTACTCGGGAAACAATTCTTTAGTCCCTAAGGTCATACTTGTGTGGAATCATCTTGAAAATAATNGCCTTTTAGACATGATGAACAGGGACAGCCATTGTCTTTGTTTCCTCCTGCCCAGTACACCTTCTTGTTTTTTGTTTTTTCTGATAAAAATACTCCCTGGACCACCTCCCACACTTTGTTGGGGAAGATCACTCTCCCTTTCCCTCCTAAGAATTCTGAGATAACTGCCAATCAGAATAATTATGGTTCTGGTCTCAAGGGGCTAACCCCCGGGTGGGCTCTATCTTGGTGCTCATTCCCCATGCCTCATTGACTGACCAGCTAGTGTAAATATCACCCAGACCAGTTAATTGGAGTGATTTATAGATGTGCACTTGGAGCAGAGCCCTCTCATCTTCCGTAGGATGGGGGAGGGCTGGTGGAATCTTGGAGATCTCTGAGGTCAAACTCTTCTCTTCTCACATGTGGAAGGCTCTCAGAGGTGGGAAAAATGAAATCGAACTGGAAAGAGGAGAAGAGAGGCAATAAGGGAAAAAGAGGAAAGAGGAAGAATTCTGTGGTAGGGCCGCAGAGCAGGAGAGGAGGAGAAAGATGAGGTAATAGAGGCAGAAAGATGGGTAGGAGAAAGAGAAAGGTGGTAATAAACAAGGAGAGTGGGTATCTGAAACAGTGAGGGGAGAGGAAAGAGGGAGGAAAGAAAGGTAGAAGTGACTGACNCAGTACAAGATTGGCAGTATGAAAGGTCTCAGTACTGTGTTGATGGACTTGGTAAACTCTCAAAGAGTATTGAGAAGACACATTTGGTCATAGATAAAATAGATTCCTGTCTAGATGGGATGGTACAAAGACTCACAGAATAATTTTAGGATCATTAACTTGTAAAATTTTGAATTCTGTAAAATAGGGGAGGGGCAGCACTATTTTCCACTTCACGTGGTTAAGTAAGATTCCTCCGTCAAAAACTATGTCCTTGTGGTGGCCACCCACCCAAGTGTCTTAGACATGGAAGGTGTCAACGAATATCTGTTAAGTTAATGTGGACAGAATAAACACACTCAAGTACNGAGGCTCTCAAGTTACCTCCCCAAGGCTACAGCTAAGGCCCCATCACAAAGTAGGAAGGGACATTTGTCTTGGGCAGCCTCCTTCTGGACACTTTTATACCTTTGTGGTACCCCAACCCCAACCCCAACATTCTTCCCAGTCCCAATAAAACTTACTTCAAAGAACAATTTAATACCCCTGCTAGAGTTGTAAAGTCCAGGAGAACTTAATGGTCTGCTCTCTCTGGGCCCTTCTAAAGGTCATTTAAGAAGAGACCAAGGAGGTTAGGCTTGAAAATCAGGAAAAGGAATGTCTAGTGCTTGACAGTGCAACCTCACAAGAACCTTAGGAACCGCAGCACAGGAGCNCAGGGTCCTAGGGACACCCGTGCAACGGAGGCACTCATGCTCCTGCAGGGAGCCTAGGTTGCCAGGCTCAGAATCCCTGAAGTCCTGACTGTGCAGCCCCTGAGAAATCAGTCTGTTTATGCCTGATTCAATTTGCTTATGTTTTTCCCTTTTTCTTGCAGGAAAACAAAGATTGTTTTGACCATATTGTGCCCACTAAAATCACCAAATGTTTCCAAAGCTCTTGACGGTCACTCTGAAAAGAACAAACATAACTATTCCACAACTTCAGGGAGTTTCTCAGAACCTAGAAANAACATAGCTCTTATTAATAAACTAACATACGTGCATATGAAGTCAGGTAAAATTGTCATCGCTGATCAGTTTTAACCATGTTATAGAATTATAGAATTATAGACTGCTTCAGCCTGGGTATGCTGGTAAGGACAAGCACACCTTTCTTTAAGAATTTCTGGGTATTTTCTATCTCTAGACTAATGATGTCATATCTTGTCAATCCTGAGCACTACCCTGATAAAGTTGCAGCAGTCATGGCCAAGTGTCACCATNAAAAAAGGTTCAGTAAGTNATTAGCAATGTCTACCACGGGTGAAGAAAGTGAAAATGATTGCATGCCTTTTCCTTTTCTTTTTTGCCATGTGGCTTTCCTTCCCCACTTCTGGAAAGTGAAAGTACACTTTCCTCTGCAGAAGCATGGTCTCCAGGAAGCCAGCCGTGTACTTTGCCCTCACAATAGAGCACTTAATCTAACCATTCTCTTGACAGGTTTACAGATAGGGCCAATGAGACGTTAGTGGGGAAATGCCACCACAAAGAATCAATATTTTTTTTACCTTGGAGTTTCAGTTTGGAGGACTTTGTAGTTTCTAGTAATCGTCTAGCCACCACCAAAGAGGGATCCACTGGAAAATGAGACAACAAGAGGGAGTAGAAACGAAACTGACCCCGTGAACTCCCTCAGTCACACACATCTGGCCATTTAAAATCAGGTACAAAGCATAGCTTGCTTTACTTCCAAGTGTTTGGGTTAGGTAGTCTATTACTTATAACCTGCACAACNCCAACCCATCCTACCAGGAATGATTTTCCTCTCCCAGCTGTGACCTCTAATAATTTCCAAAATCAGTTTATCCCAAAGAAGACAATAAATAATCCTTGAGGGTGATTTGCTGATAGAATTCTAGGGGTCTTTTCCACAATTCTGAGGTCCCAAATGCCAGAGAACTTGCAAGCATGCCACACTAAGACACTCGGAGCTTCAAGGTCTGTCCTTGCCTCCAACCCACNGTCCCTGCCATCTCCACTGCATTCTAAGAAGAGGGGACATTCGTTCTCATTTATAACCTCAGTGTCATCAATGAGCACATTCCAGAGACTCTGCCAATCACTGTCAGGCCTGGTCAAGAGCCTGAGTTTCCAGNTGAATATGATATGTAATCTCTGACGTCAGTGGCTGGATGAGTAGCTCGGAACACCAACGTTAATCCCTGGGTTAGCATTCCAGCCGTCCAATGCCAAGTGTAAGAAGAAATGAGCGAGGTCCAGATGATAAACCCAGGGCCCATTTATGGAGATAGAAAAGGGCTCGAGAGGCGTCTTTTTCTTTCTAATACCTTGTTTGAGCATAAACAGTCCTCAGGAAGAAGGGAAGGAAACTTCTGCTCTGCNTTTCAAAGGAGGAAGGGTTCTTTCCTGGGCAGATTGTATTAGCTTNTTTCACTAGCAATTGTTCATGAAGGTGTCAATATCAGAACACTCCCTGCCAATCGCCCAGTGAAGCATCTCAAAAGACCTCTTCTTTATGGAATGACAGTGNCAAGCCACATCAAAACTGAGAGCAGCGATTGCTCTTTTTAGCACTATTCTGAAAGCACTCCTAGCTTCTCTCATTGACTCTCAAAAACACATCTCCAGGCCAGATCTTTTCAGATAACCAAACGTGAAGTAACTGNTGGATACTCCTCTTTGAGCATCCACTGTCATGGAAGCATATCGGGCCATAAACTGACATCACTGTTCCTATCCCAGTTTCTCTTATTCTCAGTGACTATGCAAGCCATGCTGTCTCCTCAGTTTCCCAAGCCAGTCACTGTCATGCCTCACCCCCTATCCTTTGTTCCCAGTCTCTACTTGTTTGTGTCATGTCACAGGTACTCCTGACCCCTGCATTGTGTCACCTCTCTTTAGTGTTGTTGTCCTAGCTGGTGTCTGGCCACCCTCAGACTCCAGGTCAGTCTCTAGAGTGATATTGAAATATCTGGTCATAAATCCTCTGTTTGAAATGCTTTAATAATCTTGAGACTAGGAGAGCTCACTCTGCTTTCATCTCTATTTGTTGCTCCAACTTCGCATACTACTCTGGACTCATTCTCCTTACGGTGTTCTTGGAGCGTGGTAGCTGTCCAAATGAAAAACAGCCCTTATTGCCTCTGGGTTGTTATGTATTCTACCTAAAATTTTTGGTCACTGTCATCTACCTGCCCCCTTTCCCAATTCTACTACCCAAACTACAATTCAGCAAAACGTCCCAGAAAAAAAAAAAAAAAGACTTTTATGAGAAATCAACTAATTAAAAGGCTCATGAACTCTGGGGTGGACAAAAAACTAGGCAAATCAAAGCTTTCAGAGAGATTTGGGGCACCCTCTTGCCCANAGACGTTGTCCCAAGTATACGAATATACATTAGATGTCCCATAGCTTCACCAAGGGAAAGGAAGGGCTTNGTTTGCACCCCATCTTCCCCNTCCCCCAGAAAAAAACACCTTCTATCTGGAGGCTTGGAGCTTTGATGAACCTGACACAAGCTAGCCATCCTGGGAGAATACAAGTGGCAGCTTGGACTAATAAACAGCACTGATTCAAACACAAGGTTGATCTGTGAGTCGTGGATCCCAATTCTCCTGGTTTCCCTATAATAGCAGCTTGCATTTTGCCAGTCTGAAAGCTCTGACAGGCCTGGAAAAGACAGTGCCTTGGGTTGGAGGATACCATTAGCGCCACCTTGTCTCAGACTCAACACAGAAAATGAACAAAGGCCACAGCAGCTTGCTTCTCCCTAGGGAAGGACAGAGATGCTACAGTATTGAAAAACCTCAAGCACAGTTAGTCTAGGGGGCAGGGGTCTTTTCCTACATGAAGCCACCCCATGGAGACTGTGGAAATTGCCAGTTTTATCCAATGCACAGGAAGCAACACAGAAGTAAGGAAGCAGAAGAAATGGGCAAAGATATTCCAAACAAAGAAATGAGATAAATCACCAGAGATTGGCCTCAATAAAATGGAATCATGTGACTTATCTGAAAGAGAATTAAAAATAACTCTTAAAAAAAAAAGGTTGTCATTGAGGTCAGGTAAACATACAAGAGCAAAGTGAGAATTTCAAGAAAGGGAGAGAAAATATTAAAAAGTACAAAAGGAATAGAAGGACACACAGATGAAGTAAAGCCATAGATGGATGGAAAGCAGGCTGGAACATGCAGGAGACACAACGGGCAAACTCGAACACAAATCAGTAATTTGAACATAATTCACTGAGAGGAGAAAAAAAGAAAGAAAAAGATTGAAAACACCTAAGGGANCATCAGTGGATGCTAACACCTGCACTGTGGACATTTGAAAAGAAGAGGTAAGAGAGGATAAACCAGAAGTTTACTCAAAGAAATAACTCCTGAAAGCTCCTTGCTTCTAGAGAGGGAAGCAGATGTTCAGATCTAAGAAGCCTAAATGATACCAAGTAATATGAACTCAAAAGAAAGACACATCATAAATTGTTACAAGACTGTGGTGGTTTGAATAATGGCCCCNGGAGGCTCATAGATGTGAATGCATAGGGAGCAGCACTATTTGAAAGGATTAGGAGGTGTAGCCTTGTTGGGATAGGTGTGGCCTTGCTGGAGGAAGTGTGTCACTGGGGGTAGGCTTTNAGGTTTCAAAAGCCCAAGCCAGGACTAGTGATGCTCTCTTCCTGCTGCCTGCAGATTCAGATGTAAAACTCTCAGCTGCTTCCCCAGCACCATGTCTACCTGTCTGTGGCCATGCTTCCGGCCGTGATAATGGACTAAACCTCTGCAACTAAACCTCTGTAAGCCAGCCCCAACTTTCTTTTATAAGAGTTGTCATGGTCACCGTGCCTCTTCACAGCAATGAAACACCAACTGAGACAAGGACTAAAGTGATTTTGAAAGCAACAAAAGAAAAACAACTTACTCCATACATGGGAACTACACATGACTATCAATGGATTTATCAAAAGTCTTGAAGAGCATAAGAGAAGGATGATATACTCAAACTGTTGAAAGAAAATATGAAAACACAAACCAAGCAAAAATATTATACCTTAGCTCGGCGTGGTGGTGCATGCCTCTAATTCCAGGACTCAGGTTGCTGAGACAGGAAGATGGTAAGTACCGCTATATAGATATTTATGTAGATCAGCCCAATTTAAATAAATAAATAAATATCTTATTTCTGAAAATATAACCTNCAAAAACANAGAGTAGGAAGAATCTACGAATGTGATGGAGTAGGAGGTACCAGTCTCCTACCTGTAGAAGAGTTACGAAGGCAGAACCTGTGGGTATAACTTTTAGGTCAAGCACTAGATGATAAATGTGACTGATTTCAGTCCGTTTCCACTCTTAGCTTAGTAA
>LZPO01034861.1:504389-518341 GCA_001675575.1 Neotoma lepida
ACTGGCCCATGTCTCCCTCCCCATTGCTATAAACCCCTCTCTCTATAAGTAACCTGAGATTTGTTATTCCAACTTTGTTTTTCTCTCCCGACTCCTTCCCCCCAGTTAGGAACTGTATTTTAAAGATTAAGGCTTTGGAAAGCAACCACATATGAAAGAGAAACTAAGTTCAATTCATTTGGGGCTTGGCTCCAAAATGACCAAGCAAAGAAGAAACAATGGTCAATCCCAAAGGGGCCACAGGCAGTTGCAGCCCATTTGCGGCATGAAGTGTTCCTGATGTGAGTAGCATCATTTAGGACACCACAGGGGCTGTCTGCAAAGCAAGGGTCTTCGATACTTGTATGCTTCCCCAGCTCTGTGACTACAGAAGCTGTGCTCTTCTGAACCAGGTGGTCAGGAATCAGCTCTTGAAAGACAAAACNTGCCAAGCGAAGATTTAGACCTGCTGGTGATGCCCCACAACCTCCACCAAAGCCCATGAGAACAGCTGGAATCATAGGGTAGAGGAAAAACTATCTTCAGAGAAAAATTGAATTTAATTAAAAAAGAAAGAAAGAAACTGAAAAGTCACCACATATAACTGAAGAAAGGCTCAGGTTTAACCTGAAGTTTTTGCCTCAGGCTGATTCTCAACAACAAAATAGTCCACAACAATTAAAAAAAAACACCCCAAACTGGAGACTTGGGGGAAGAAGCACCAGGTTTCCAGAGATAATCAGCCCTGCAAGTCAGACAGGTGAAAGCAACCAATCCCTATGAGAACACATAGAGCTCAAAAAAACCTAAAAGGCATGCGTGCAACAACGGGTCTCAATTCTACTTTTTGTTTTCTATGTGATTCAAAAGCCCAACAGTTTTCCTATGCAACTGTGGTAACTATAGCTACTATACTACGTGCATAAGAAGCTACATGGAGTATTTGTGCACGTATGCTCCTGTGTGTGTGCATGCGTGCTTGAGTGCGTGCGTGCGTGCGTGCGTGCGTGCGTGCGTGCGTGTGTGTGTGTGTGTGTGTTTGTGATTTCTGTTTTGAACACCTCTTGTGGTGGCTGCCTGGTAAGTTCCATGCCCTCTTCCTCTTGAGATGCCCACTGTGGCATGTGCTGTGTGGTCCTTTGTCTTCCACCATGGCACTTTAATCCAGGGTAGACACTGACCAACAATGGCCTAATCAGACTCAACAAAAGAATTGAGAATCTGTTGCTAAAAGACTTGATGGCCCTTGGAGCTGAGTCATTTGTCATGGTGATGTTTGCATGATGCCTCGACTCTCCAAGGCCAACCTGTCCAACTCTTCCTTGGATCTATGATAGTGTGTGTGTGTGTGTGTGTGTGTGTGTGTGTGTGTGTGTGTGTGTGTTGTGTGTAGGGGGGGCAATGCCCAGTCCTGATACTCTTATTTATCATTTCATTTGATTCTCACTCCTGCTCAGAAGAACCAAGACAGGCTAGAGGGAGTGGTTTTTGGTTTAGTTTTTGTTTTTTGTTTTTTGTTTTTGTTTTTGTTTTTTGAGACAGGGTCTCTCTATGCAGCCCTGGCTGTCCTGGAACTCCTTATGTAGACCAGGCTGGACTCAAACTGACAGAGATCCACCTGCCTCTGCCTCCCCAGTGCTGGGATTAAAGATGTGTGCCATCACACTCCTTGAAGTAGTTTGTTGATGGTTACATGGGGATTGCCTAGCCTGTCTGATAAGATCGGAGACCTTCCAATTGGGAACAATTCTCTTTACTAGTTCTAATTTCTCAGAGGCTACAATCAGTGTATTTCATGCCATACCCCATAGAACCTACATAATAAAAGAGGAATGATTTTTATTAGAATTATAAATAGGAAGAGGACTCAACCTTGTAAGAAAGCCCCCTGCATCCTTTTTTAAAAGGAAACACCACACACCTTGAAGGCCCACTTTAGCCATCTATTGAGCATCTCTGCTGTGGAATCGAACACAACTCTAAAAGAAAACAGTGCTCAAAAGAACTACAGGACCCTTCGTGCTCGTAGGGCAACCCTATTTATAGCAGTCCTAACATAGGCGAAAAGACTGCTGTAGGTCCTTCCAGCAACAGTCAGAACCTTCTGAATACCAACACTTTCCTCAGAACCCTTCCTGGATTGGGGGAGAAATGGGAGGGATTTTGAGTTATGTAATTTCTCACCCTTTATCCTTTTATTTCCCCCTCTTTTCAAATATCAATTAACTCCTCTGAATCACAGCTATAATCTAGCTAGCTAGCAATCATTTATCCCTATCTATTTAATTTTATACTTTAAAGTGTTCAGACAATAAGGAATGTATCTAAATTCTGAAGGCATATAAAAATCTTATTTTTTATTCTCCATATATGCTGATATTTATAGTCTTACATTAGTTATGTTACATTTAAATATTCTTAAAATTGACCTTTTTCCCTAAATAAGCTGACCAAGAACCAAAATTTAAACATAATTTTAGTTGGGCTTGGTGGTTCACACCTTTGATCCCAGCCAGCACTCTGGAGGCAGAGGCAGGCAGATCTCTGTGAGTTTGAAGCCAGTCTGATCTACAGAGTGAGTTTCCAGCCATCCGAGGCTACATAGTGAGACCTTGTCTCAAACAAACAAAAAAAGACACATAGTTTTAAATATTGTGTTAATCCCACCAGTTGAGAATAAGCCCACTACCACAATTTAAAGTCAAATTTGAAGCAAGCTTTAATTAAATACTGACCAGGTGGATGGGTTCTGGCCAGGTCCATCTCTGGGTTCCCAGAAAATGGCTCCAAGTCATGGTTTGCAGGAGCTTAAAGTATTTCTCAGCAGGTCCAATCAGGGGCAAGCATACTCCGGATGTATTTCCTGCCTGTGAACCTCCCGCCCACATGTGATCAAGCACATCTGGTACAGATGGGTCAAACAAACTTGTTTAGGGGAGTGAAAACGTGTGGCTTGTTATATTCCATAAACAATAGCCTCCAGCATTTCAGGAACTGTCTGTCCTCNGGCAAGGGGCTTGCAGATCAGAGGCATTTTTGCTTCATGGATCTCTTAGGCATAGTAACTGAAACTTAAAAGGTAACTTTGGCTCTCACAATTGATTATCTGTGGACACAAACACATAGCTAGAAATTTGAATCCCAGATGTTTGGTGGAACATTTTATTTTAAGAACAGCCTCTTGGGGATGGACAGATGGCTCAGTGGTTAAGAGCACTCACTGGATACTCTTCCATAGGTCCTGAGTTCAATTCCCAGCAACCACAAGGTGGCTCACAACCATCTGTAATGAGATCTAATGCCCTCTTCTGGCTTGCCAGGATACATGCAGGCAGAACACTGTATACATAATAAATAAATCAATCTTTAGAAAAAAAAATTGCTGTAAGACTTTATGACAAGGAATCCAGAGCTTTTGGTCTCTCATGCCTTGAGAAATTTTTATGCAAATGTTTGAATCTACCCCAACCTGGTAAAACAGTTTTTTCCACAAAAGGCTTACTCTACTCTCAGACCAAAGTGGCAGACCCTTCCTCCCTTCATTTCCTTTGCACTGATCTTTTCAGACTAGTCAATCCTCAAAGAGCTANGAGGTCCAACCCCAGCCACTGGAAAAGACACAGGCACCACCTGAGTTAGAATCACACTAAGTACACTTCCCGTGTCTCTGTGTTCACTCTTGGGAATGTAAGGGCTAAAGTTAACCTGGAAGTCCCACTTGCCCNGGGACAGATAACTTCCTGGAATGCCGGGGGCTGTTGGTCATATAAGACAAAAGTCGTATGTTTTATTTCAGTAAACAAGGTTGGTTGCCCCAACTGCACAGTATGTGCCTGACCACACGTAGGCATGAGGTAGTTAGGCAGGAACTACATCAGAATGCATGCTTGCCCCTGATTGGACCAAGTCGGGAAGCACCATAGCCTTGTAGGTTTTACCGTTATGACGACCTAACTGACCTAATTCAGTACCATTCTCTGAGAATCCCAGGTATGGACCTGGCCAGTGTCCATCTTCCTGGCCAGCATTAAATAAAGCCTGCTTTAATTGGACAGTCGTGGGTTTGATCTTTCTCCTCAAATTTTCAGGTAAAGTTTAGCCTTGTCCAGACATTTCTGTTGGAGTGGCAGCAGTCTCTTTCTTTGCCACCCTGAACTGATTTCTAGCAAGAACACCAGGGTTCAGTTCCCCTCACCTACGTGGCAGCTCACAACCGTCTGTAACTCCNGTTCCAGAGGACCTGACCCNGTTTTCACCTACTCAGGCATGCATATGGTACACAGATATTCATGAATGCAAAACATGCATACACACCAAAAGAATTTTTTAAGTTTAAAATAAAAATTAGTAAAAAACAAAACAAAACAACAAAACCCCTCCCAACTCCCCCAAAAGAAGTCTTCCCTCTATTTTTTGGAAGAAATATGCAAGTCAAAAGGGTTAGGGTTTTTATTAGATACTTCCTTTGTGATGAGGTTTTTCTCAAAAATACTTTAGATGCCTAAGTTAGAAATAAGCTCAGGATCACAAAGAAAGAGATGGCCATTCTGACTGACGTTAAGGTAAAGCTTTGCTCTTGATCAAGAGGAAGCACTGCTCACCAAATCGGGGGAAGAGCGAGCATGTCAGAGCCGGACCTGAAGTGTGTACTTGGACTTTCATTCTATTGTGTGTAGTGAGTGTGTCTTTACCGGATTGGTTGGAGTCCGACTCCATGGCCTTTTGTGATTGGCTAATCTTAAAAGACTAAGTGCACAGGAAATGAGAAAGGGGTTATTGTTCCTAGGAGAAAGGGAAGTAGCTCTGTATCTGGTGTCTGGAATGCAGCAGGCAGGAAAGCTTTAGTGGGTGGGGAAGTATAAAATATTTACATAAATGTTTTTTTGGGGGAGGAAAGACTTGTAAAAAGATTTGCATTCCTTGCCCTAAACATAAGTTTTAAAGTGTTTTTGATAGAAAAGATTCAGATGTCTAGTTTCTTATGCCTAGAAAGTAACACATTGTGGCAGACAGTAACAAGCGTTCAACATGACTAAACACATCCCTGAGCGTTACCAGCCTCGCCCTACTCACACCTGAGATGTCTCTGCACTTGATTAAGGACCAAAGGACACATTTATTATAGTGCCTGACATTGTTCCCACTGTGGCAGTCCCTCTGACTTCTGCTGCAAGTGACTCTTCACCTGTATTCCTCAGCTGGTGTACATACTAGCATGAAAGCCTTTGCAGGAAGCCTAGATCTGCCTCGACTCATGGCTAGAAGTGTTCTGCACAGATTTGCGGGTGAGTGTCCCCTCCCCAAGAAAAGGTAGTGCTCTCCAGTAAGGGAAATTTCCAGGGTCCAAGTCTCTCTTAAGATATTGCTAGTCACCTAGATTTAGATAAATTGATGCTACCAAAAAGTCTCCCAACAAATATAATTGAGTCTCCTTCTGGGAGCCCTTGATGGAGGAGGAAAGAATGCTTACATCCATCTTCAAAGTGAGGTAATGCAAGGATGCCAAATTCAGCAGAGACCTCTCAGGTGACAATCCCTGGCTTCCTGGGAACTGAGATTTTGAGTTGTGGAATTTTCCATNCTTTTTTTTTTCTTAGTTTTCATAGTCTTTACCTTCAAGTGTCAATACAAATCATAAGGTTTTTAAAATGGCATCAAGACATATGCAGTGTTTATCCATTCAGTTTCATGGGAAATAAAGGACTTTCATTTTCTGATGAAATTTAAATATAAACAAATTAAAATAAAATATAAACAAATTAAATATAAATCTGACCCCCTCACCCCACCCTCACCCCCAGGACTGGGCAGAAAATTCCATCCATGGTTGATGTAAATACAAAACAGTTTGCCTGTCAGTGTATGCACGAACGGGGCTTTATTAGAATGTAGACCTGTGGAGTTTTTCTCCTAGTACATCCCATAGTACTTGTGTGTAAATATGTAACAAATTCAATGTTTTTATTAGTTTGTGAAGCCTTATGTACCATAATAATGCCAAGAACACCCTGTACTTTCCCTAGCAAGTATTGACTAAAAGGACACTTTGTTGACATTTGTGGTGCATTCTTGACTCCAAAAAAATACATACTACAGAATTTGGTTTTTTTTCCCTGACTGTAAATACATTGGAGTACAAACTTTAGTGCNCGGTTATTGTACACGAGGTAATTACATCTGTCTCTAGGTTGTTATTGATCGAAGGCAAAGCAGGTGAAGGTCATCTGCTCCTTTGTCACTAGCGGAAGGAGATTCGCAGAACTCAGCACACCCCTTCCTATCTGACAGAATCCAGTTGAGTCACAGAATTCCTACATGGAAAGAAGGAAGGAAATGCGGGCATGGATACTGAGGTGACAGAGAGTCATTCTGTGACCCTTGTCTTCCTGGAGACAGCCACCACCCTGTCTGCCGTAGGATTGTGGGAGGGGCTTAGGAAACAGCAAGGNTGGGAGCGTCNTCTACCCCCACACTCAATCCACTCCCCTCACCTGGAGAATGAAGTCCTTAAATAGCAACAGCAACACGCAGCAAGAAGAGGAGGGTGTGAGAACAGTGTTCAGCTAACAAAAAAGGCAGGCTTGGCTTTGTTAGCCAAACACAGCCCTCAGATCTGACCTCCTGAGCCAACACTCTCTCATCAGGAGGGCTCCCGGCTCCAAGTCAGAAGTAAACACACTGGGGAGAGGTCTGTCTGCAGGCAAGTGGAGACAAGGCACAACTGAGAGCTAGGTGTGTGTGGAAGATGATGAAATAGACATACTTTCCTGATTAATTCAGGAGGAAAACNCGAGGACCCAAGCAAGGGTTTAACCCCTTTCTGGCTGTCATGTCAAATAAACGTGGATGCAACCGTGACAGTTTCTCCCACTGTTGGTCCACTCTATACTTGAATACTTCTTTTATCCTAGTGCTTGGATGTGTTTCAAGACTTGATAGACACACCGTGCTTTCCCATACAAAAAGGCACACACTGAAGCATCTTTCCTTACTTTTAAAAACGTGTTGACTAAAAGTCAAGGTAGTTATCATCTGTGGTAACTCAGTTCCAAACTGCACTACAACGTATCATTGCGCTCACAGCTGGGGATCATTTCTGGGACCTGAGGGGAGGTGGGTGGCCTTGTCACACATGAAGCTGAAGAGGACTCTAAATTGCATACAGAGCAGCAGGAACGTGCTTTCTCTGTATCACTCCTGCTGGCTGATGCTGCCCCGTGTCCACGTGCACCCACAGCCTTGTTGAGCTCACCACGTCCCCTGGTTTCAGACAGCCCGCTGTTCACTTCAGCCTGAGCTGGTCTGGAGAGACATGTTGGAGGAAAGGAAGGGACTATGGGGTTTTTGAGGAGTTTTTATTAACTTTGATGTAAGCACTTACTAAAACAAATATTTTAAGACAATGGGAGGAAGAGGAGAAAGCAGGAGTGGTTCATTTCCTACTTTTTCTCCAAACGAGTTCAAATGTCTTGAGGGGTCAGCACATCTTTCGCTCTATGTAAGAGTGATAATGATGGATGGCTTTTGCCCATCACTAGAAAAAGGGTGTAGGAGGAGGCAGAGAAAGGACATCCTAAGTCCTTAGCAAGCACAACGGGACATAAAGGTTGTTAAATATGAAGAGCTGAGGTGAACTCTAAAAAGCACCTGGTTTAAACTAGTTGTCTTAGATGTGTGTAGCGGAGGTTCAGAGGTGGAAGATGAAAACCTGAACACTAGAACTATTATGCAAAAAAATCATCACTAAAAACATTTTCTGACTTTTTACATTTATGTGTTTATGCGTACAGGCCCGTGCATGCCACGGCACTCNGGAGGAATGTCAGAGACAGCCTGTGAGAGTCAGCTCGCTCCTTCTACCNTGTGCTTCCAGAGAGCAAGCTCAGGTCATCAGCTTGTTAGCATGCACCCTTACCCAGTGAGCCATCTCACTGGCCCCCATCNTAAACATTTGAATAGGAAAAAGCAGAAATGTAAATATTACTTATTAGGCTTTGTTAGCTGTGTTGCCTGAAGCAAGTTACCTCAACTCCCTGAACCTCAACTCCATCATGTGTGAACTTGAGATAACAATAAGCTTGCNACGACAAACTGATCCATACTTATAAAGTGCCNAGAACAGAGCCTGGTAACAAGTGCTTACTAAAAATCCTCTGTGCTCTGACTGCTGCTGTCAACACCACTAAACAATTCACACAGGCCTTGTCAAACCAGTGCCTCTCACTGATGAACTGGCGTGCTACGGTGACATCAGTGCTAGCACCCAGTGGAACCTTGGGACATAGCTTCCCTCATAGGCAGACAGAGGAGGGGGCTGGGGAGAGTCCTGTCTCCATGGCAAAAGTCACTCATTTTCAAAAACACTTGAGTATTTATGTTCATGTTGTTCTAAAACACTCCAAGAATGAAAGCCCAGCCTTCCGAGTCCCACTTTNGGTTGCTGGAAACCTTGAGTAAGCCTCTCACATGCTCGTCACCCTGTCTGGTGTGAACAGCGATGTCATCAAGATTGCTGTACAGACAAAATGTACTTGAGCTCACCTTTGCCTTGGTGTTTTACAGCATATCATGCGTTCCTTGAAAGCACACAGCTTTGCAATTCTCAACAATTTTCTTATCTTAAAATCACTAGGGGAAAAAAGGTCATTCCTGATTTCTTTCAAGAATTTTGAATTGACCATGGAAATAGAGCCATGTGGCCAGAAGATTCGTGGAAAAAAATGTGTTCAGAAGAAAGGGCCCTGAGCTAGGAGGTTTGAGTTCCAGCCTTGCTTTCCCATGGGCACTTCGCAGGGCTTGGTCTAGGCAAATCATTTCCACTTCCTGGCAGTCAGCTCCTTTTCCTGTAAAATGCACATTTGAGGACCTCTTCCCTCTGATACCATAATTCAAACTGCCATGCATTCGTTTGCATGAATCCATGAGTCATTAAAACCTGGCAGATTTCATAAGATTATTTAATAAGCAAAATGTCTCATAAGCCTTCAAGAGAACTTGGATCCGATTCCCAAAACATTGCAAACTGTGTTTGGGCAAAGACTTCAAACTGAAGAAAAATTGTTTCTTGCTTCTACAANGGTGTGANGCTATGGGTAGCGTTTACACTCATGGGCACGTGCTCCCTTACTTTTTTGGGGTGTTCAGCAGAGAAGAGTATCACCTCTTCTGAAGGAAAGCATAGGAACACACTGCATTTGTGTAACACTTTTAGTATTTCATGTTGTTTTTATAACAGGTTTAGCTATGTCGCCCCCTCATTTTTTCACTTGGTCAATGTAATCACTTTGCAAAATAGTTATATCCTATTATTGTTCCCATTTTGCAAATGAAGAGAAGACAGCATGCTTTTACTTAGCACTGACATTCCTCAAATCTGAATCTTCTGTGCTCAGATGAAGCCTGACCGGATCTAGGGGTGGCCTTTGCATCCTGGGCATGGTGCCACCTGCACACGTGTCATGGAAGGGTAAATCTGTCTCTCACGTGTTGAGAACAGAAAGCTCTCCTGCCAACCACCAAGCCACTGTCTGTGGCCAAAGACAGAACTGAAGTGGTTCAGCACTTTTAAAGGACTCTCTGGAAAAATCAAGTCTCTAGATAGGAACAAGTTCACTGATAGCTAATTCACCCCTGCCTCCCAGGGCCTGAGGTTTCTCATCGTAAATGTTTCTTCTGTAACTCAGTGGTCACTTTGGGAAGGGTGTGGAGAACATGCTCGCCAGGGCTATTTTTTCATCCTAAGGTTTTAGTCATTACTTGGTTTATTTAAAAGGAAGGAGAGAGGAATTCATGTCCTTAGGAGAAAAACCCTGCAAGGTTCTAGACATTTCATATCCTTGGGGATAATTAGGAGGGACCTGAGGGTTGTAGCCTTTTCCATTAAGTGACTGAGGAGTCACCAAGTTCAATTTGCACATACNGGCTTTTGAAAATAAAGTGCCCCTCTCTGTAACAACTCCTCAACTCCAGGCTGGGAACAAAGCCCCTTTGTGCACAGAGNGTTTTCCCTGGGCAGGGCTGGTGGCTTGGGAAGGAAAGAATCACAGAGATCACCATCACTCCTCATTTTTTCTCCCTGTTGATTGCCAGAGGAGGCCACACAGCAGTGTTGTGAAACATTAGCTGAAGATGTGTTACATCCNTTTCTGCTGTGGAACATTTGTTTAATGACACAAAGATGTGTGCTTCATTCTTTTGTTGCACTTGTTGAACTCTGTGAAGCTGTGTTACTGTGCCTGCCTAAAACACCTGACTGGTCTAATAAAGAGCTGAACGGTCAATAGTGAGGCAGGAGAGAGGGACAGGAGGGGCTGCTAGGAGAGAGAATAAAGAGGAGAAATCTGGGCTTGAGAAGAGAGAAGGGGAAGGAACGAGATAAGGAGAGGAGGACGCCAGGGGCCAGTCAGCCACGGAGTAAGGAGGAAAGACAGACGTATAGAATGAAGAACAGTAAAAGCCCAGAGGCAAACGGTAGTTAAAGAGAAATGAGATAATTTGTTAGAGAAGCTGGCTAGAAACAAGCCAAGCTAAGACCAGGCATTCATAAGTAAGAATAAATCTCTGTGTATTTATTTAGGAGCTGGGTGGTGGGCCCCCAAAGAGTTAAAACAAATGAACAAACAAACAAACAAAAACNCCCAACTACACAGCAGTCCATATAGCTACGTTGTCCCTGTTTGCTGGTTCTTTGAGATGAACACTGTCAATTTTTCTCTGGCTACTGAAATGAAATAAACACAGATCTTAACAGTGACTCATTTTCATTGAGAGTAGAAGATATGTGACATCACTTTNGTCACATGCATCATGACAATCTTTGATCTACCAATATGGAGAAACAATCCGTTATGTTNTACGACAATGAATCTAAGCAATCACAGCCCCAGTCCCCAAAAGGTTAAGTCGAGGNAACTAGCTCTTGGGATGTGATTGCGGATGACCAGGCACAGAGGAGTGATGACAAGTCTTTGAATTACCACTTAGAATCAGGCTTTTGTTTTCGTTTTCTCCTGATGATTAAACACAGCAGAGAAGTTAGACTGAGGAGAAAGTTTCCCTTGAAATGCCGCTACATTCCACCATAGTACTTAAAATCATGGGGAAAGACCCTCCCTCTGCTTCCTCACACACTTCCAGTTTTCTTCCACCTGGGAGCTCCCCACATGACGTTCTACCAGCCTGGCACCCCTTTCCCAGCATCCTTCTTACCTGTTAACTTCTACGACAACAGGGCAGAAGACAGAATGATGAGAGGTTCGTGCCCAGGCTTTGGAGTCAACCAGGTTCTAACTCCTTCCTCTGTGTACCACCAACTGNGTGACTGAACNATCAGTAACAAGTCCCATNCTGTCCCTAGACTGATNTCCACCCATGTGTTAATATGAGTCCAGANGCTAGTACAAAGGGTGCCTGTGAGGTCTGNACTCATATTAACACATGGGTGGAGATCAGTCTAGGGACAGAANGGGACTTGTTACTGATGAGTGAACTCTAGTCCCCTTGCACTCTGGCTCATTGCATCTATCACAGATTTAATTTTGAATTTATACCATATTTTGAGATTACTCCTGTCTTCCACACTAGGCTGGAGGCTTCCTCAGAGCTTAGCATATGCAGAGATCCCAGTCCCTACCACAACATCTGTGCCAACAGTGTGCTGGCTGGTTTACGTCAATTTGACACAAGCTAGAGTCATCTGAGAGGAGGGATCNTCACATAAGAAGATGCCTCCGTAAGACTGGGCTACAAGAAAATCCATACTTAGACGTCCAGCTGGACTCATTCACCTCTGGAAGGTCANCCACCACACATGACAATTAAGCAACACCGAGAATCTTTCCCTTTGCATTTTTGAGAACAGATAAGGAGTCTTGAAGTCTTCTCACTCACGAACCCACCCTCACTCCTCACTCACACAGACCCCAGCATAGTCCTGTGGCCTCAGATTCTTTTTCTGTTTGGTTCCTGGCCCACTGCTGTCTTAATTGAAGCATTAAAAGCACAGTCCACCAGCACTATATGGTAGGCCCGACGCTGACAAGGGAAACCTTTCCCTGCAGAACTAAGGGCACTCTTCTGAAGCAACCCACCATCACCCAGCAACCTTCTAACATTGGAGTTAGGAGTGTGAAGTGGCTGGGCAAAGGCTTACAAAACACCGGCAGCAAAATCCCCCTTGCCAAGTCAGGCCTGTTTGAATTGTAACTATCTGAAGGTTACACAGCCCATCTGACAGGAACTAGAAAGAAGCATCAGGAGAGACACTAGAATGGCAGATCAGAGAGGGTGTTTTTTTTTTTCCTTTTTTTATTTCTGCTCTCGTTACTACAATATTATTTGTACAGTAAAAGGTTGTCAGTAGAGCACATACACTTTTCCCTCCCCAGTCTTCAAACACTTATTCTACAAAATGAAACAGACAACAACATCTAATAGAGTTCTTGAAATCGGCTGAAATGAATTTCATTCATCTCCTGTGGCATCACAGACAGGAGCCTCAGAACTCCCTTCTTCGAAGGTGAGAAATGGCGGACCAAAGTCATTTCGTATTTCGTTTTCTTTCTGATTATCCAGTAGACCAGGGTGGGAGTGGGGGTTGGGGAGACAGGGGAGGCTGCCATAAATGTGAGGAGCCCTTCAGGGGGTACCCCAGAAAATATTTTAGCATATATTCGCCTGTGATAGCAAGCACTAAAAGACAGGATGCTGGCTGGATGCAAACAGCCAGATCACTAAACTGCAGGTCTGCAGCTTCGGCTCAGAAAAGAACTGCACTATTCCTGTTTCTGGACTGTTATTCAGTCTTTCACTCCACCCCCAAGACCTACTGCCAGTAAACAGCAGTGAACACAGGGTTCCGATAGATACCACACTGAAAGACATTGCCTTCCTTCCAGACATTTGCTTGTTAAGTTAAGTGGCTCCTACCCATAAGAACAGACTGTCAGCCGGACACACCTTTGATTTCAACACTCTAGAGGCAGAGGCAGGCGGATCTTTGTGTATTAGAGGCCAGCCTGGTCTACACAGCGAGTTTCAGCACAGCCAAGACTACATAGTGAGACCCTGTCTCAAAATAAACAAACAAACAAACAAAAAAGGTCAGAATGTCAATGCTTTAAGGCGGTGGCAATTAGAAACCACCTCTGTGGGATCAGATGAAAAAAAGTCATGATGAAAAGCCACCAAGAGAGAAGTAAGAAAACAGGAATAAGACTAGGTGGGATTTCCGCCCCCCCCCCCAGGCCAGCCGTGGTGTTGGCACATCCAGGCACATTAAGCTGCTCACACTGAGCTGGGTCCTCCCAAGAGAAGTTGTTCAAGGACTCTGAGCACTGATGGCCATAAGACCTGGCAGGAAAAACAGTGCCTGCTCCTAGAAACCCAAACTGNATAGAGAATTCAGTCTGNGTGGACAGAAGAGTGAAGCACAGCAAACTCTGGACACAGAACCAGAAAGGAGCATGCAAGTCTGAAGTTGAGAGATGTGCAATGCCCACCATTCCCTCACCTTCACCATTGCCCAGAGGAGCAAGGGATCAGGAGCATAGGCGAGCACAGCAGAACTTGGAACCTGATGTACCACCTCGATGACAGCAGACGCCCTAACGGCACAGATGGTGGAGACTGCCGCAGAATTGTGTTAAGGGTCTGAAGGTGAGAGATTCTCAAAATCTAGTAGCACATTAGACACCCATCCCACCACCATGTCCACCATAACCAGGGACAAGCTATGGAGACTGGAGATTGGAATCTTAGGGTGTGTGTGGCGGAACTTCCTGCAGTATCCTGAGGCACTGGGGAAAGNTGAATATAGGTGGGTGGGCCCTTCATAGGACCTCAGGTAAAGAAAACCCTGTGGCTATTACAAATAATGCTGCTATGAACATGGTTGAGCATGTATCTTTGCNGTATGATTGAGCATTCCTTGGGTATATACCCAAGAGTGGTATCACTGGGTCTTGAGGAAGATT
>LZPO01034861.1:535795-552618 GCA_001675575.1 Neotoma lepida
ACACACACATACACACACACATACACATACATACACACATACACACACATACACACACGAGAGAGAGGAAGTGTAACTTTATCTATCACAAAATTATAGCTATAAACTTCTCTATTCAACTACACTCACAAATGTATAAGTAGAATTTTGTCTTAATTTGATTGTACATTTCCTTCCTTTTCTACCATAAAAACTAAAATAAAACCATCCCTGGATGCCTCTTAAAAAGGATGTTTTTTTTTTTCTCCTTGCCTGGGCATACAGCCAGTAAAGATTAAGCTGGGGAGGAATTGATAAAGCAGGGGTGGAGTGAGGGGGTGCGGGGGTTAACCTCTTGAATGCCACTCTCTTCCTCCCAGACCTGGGTGACTTGGGAATAGAATCTGGGTATCTGAAGATGTTTTGACACAGTGTGGGATGCTCTGACACACACCCAGGTTGGGAGACTTCTAAGTTNAGTGATTCCTAAAGTCGTTGCTGACTCTGACGCNGCTGGTCCTTAAAGATGGCCTCTCTGGATACGCAGGCGACTCTAGCTAAGTTTGAAGCTGCAATCATAGCCGTATTGGGGAGGAGGGGGAGGAGTATTTTTTTCTTCCTTTTTCTGTAGCCTTCTTCTAGTCCTCCTCCTCAGGACTCCATATTAATATTCTATCAATGATCTCAGTAAAAGAGAGGCCTGCTTGGTTCCTTAGTCAAGATGGGAAATGCTGATTCCTGTGGAGGCCCACGGGGGCTCCCTAATAAGACCTTACTCAGGGTCAGAGAATCTGAGCTTGCTTTACCCAGCAGGGCTGCCTTATGGGATGATTTGGCTACGGGCGTGGTTACCAGGTGTTTTGAAGGGTCTGCACTTGGCTGTACATTGTGCTTTGATCTTGAAAGGGCGAGGACTTTTGCCTCTCCCCTTGGNAGTGTATAAAAAGCCCATTAGACTAAATCTCAGGGGAGCTGGGTATTGACCCAGGGCCCTCCCGAAGCTATCCTGTGTCTGTCTTTCTTATCGTCTCCTTCTATCTTNCTATCTAATANNTCCTCATTCCTCTCTCCTCCCCACAAGAACCCTTCNACAGGTCGGNGCTGGACTCTGACAGATTCCCAAGGCTCAAATACATTTTTTTAAATTTAACAAAAATGCCAATCCCCTTCAAACACTGTAGNTTCTTTTTCTTCCTTCCACAACCAGATGATCTCATGTGACCAGCCATTGGNTCTTCAGTCATGGTTGTCTGCCATGTCTCCAGGGACACTTGGTTATNCTTTGTCAGTTGACTAGCTGGCTCTGGAAAGGGGGGATTTTAGTCTTCTTACCTCTGACTTTTGGGTGTTAGAAGTCACCGTCTTTCCCGAGATCGAGAATNTCAGAGACGAATGACAGCTGCAAAGGAACCAGACCCTGGAGACTGTGTCCCCANAGGCAAAGGAGACTGAACCTGAACAATAGGTTTAAAACGTAAGAAATAATAACTTCTTCCAAAGCAGGTAAATAGTTCAAAAAGCACCATCCGGTCTATATAAATAGCAGATGGCACCTCGGAAAACTGGCATGCTAGGTCTCCTTCGATTGCATTTTAACTCTGTTTTCTAGACCAGGAGAAGAAATTAAATGCCTAATGAAGTTTTATTTGACTAGAAATAATAATAATATAGCTTGTAATGTTNAATATTTGGCAAGAATTTAATAACTACTTCACCAGTGGGTGGAAATCTCCATGAGACAGCACTGACGTTCCTTGAGTGACTCACGATGGCTGGGGAGGCAAGTGGAGGTTGGCTGTTCTGCTCTTCTCCCAGTGCTTTCCCAGGCTCCTCCATGTTTAGCTATTTGTCCGTCGCAAACATCCTGATAAACAGTCAGATACAAGAGAGCACGCACTGACACACTGTCCATCTCTGAGGTACCACAGAGGTCTGCCAAAACCATCAGGAGGATGAATTGTGCTGCCTCCCTTGGCAGCACAAACGACAGTATGTTAGCCCTCGGCCAGGAAGTATCTTCTCCCACTGTCGTTAATGTATATTATAAATTTCATTCAGAATTCAGCAAGAGTATGGCCGACAATACATCCTCAGATCCATGAAGAAATCAATACTGAACACACACAGTGACCTGTCTTCNAGGTACTTCCAGAGCTATCACGTGTTCTGAAGAGCTCAGTACGGAGAAGGCTTCCATCTTCAGAGCTGACCGGCAAATCTCCCGACTCGGGGATTGAAGTAAACATTAATCATCATGATGTGACCAAGTCAAATCTTTAAACAAGCTTGGGGCCCAATCCCACAGTTACCATCCCACTTGTGTGAGCCACACTGGCTATGCCCAGGGTTGGGAGCCACAAAAGCCAGCACAAATGACTCAGCCTTTTCTAAGGTCAACTCCTGCCCTCTTTCCTGAGATCCTTCAAATCAAACAGCAGAAGTCATTCAGTCCTTTCCTCCAGTTGCCCGTGAGCTGGCCTCCGAGTCTGATGCCATCTATGCTCAGTTCTACTATCTCTGGAGGGGGCAGAACTTGGTGAGAAGTGAAAATATTGGAATAAAATAGATCTGTAATGTTGAAAATAGCTATTCCTTAGTATTTAGACAACACTGCTATGAGTTGCTAGGTTAATGTAGAAGCAATAACTAGATCGGAGACAAAATGAGTTAAGCCATCAAGCAAAGCAAAATCTAATTACAGGGAGATAGAGTCTATGTTAAGTGACCTCTGTATCAGGAGAAGAACGTCTAATGGAAATTAATGTCTAGGAGTATTTGAAAAATCCATGGCACATGAATATCTCTGCCAGATAATATACTAATTATTATTTTATTAAAATAAACATTGCCTCTCATATGCTCCATTAACATGGTCTCTCACTCTCTAAATCACCATCCTTCATCCAGATGCTGAAATCGGACTATTCTCTGTGGTACATTGCTTTCTTTCCCTCAAAAAAGCATCNAATCTCTCCAAAGTTCCATCAGCACAAACACAAAATATCAACTCTTCTCATCCACTGCTCCTGTTTCTACAGATTCCACCAAACATTTTTATTAGTATAGAACGTGGATGGACTTTTTTCTTGTCATCCTTCTCTAAACAATGCACAACAGCTAGTGGCATGGTATTTATATTATATTAGGTATTATATAAGTCATACAAAGATAATCTCAAGTAAATATGAGGTGTTATCAGGTATTTTGATCTTGGGTAAATATTATAAACTTTATACAAAGGTTTTGAGCACCTGTAGATTTTGGTACCTTGGAGGGTCTTGAAACTGTTCTCCCCAGGTCTGACAGTCTGGATACATATTAAATATCCTGGGGCTGGAGAGATGGCTCAGCAGTTAAGAGCACTAACTGGTCTTCCGGAGGACTCAGGTTCAATTCCCAGCACCCACAATGGCAGCCCACAACTATCTGTAACTCCAAGATCTGACACCCTCACACAAGCATGCAGGCAAAACACCAATGCACTTAAAATAAAAAAANAATAATAATTTTTTAAAAATCCCACTTTCCACCTCTTCCCAGCTCCCATTGCCCTGGCTTGAGCCAGAATCATCTCCCTCTAGACCACTACAATAGCTGCCAAAATTCATTCGTCTGCTTTCCTTCCTGCCCTCTTCAAAGCCATTCTCCATCAGCCACCAAGATGACCCTCACTGGGAAAGCTCGACTTTCCCATGACTCAGGATAAAATGTGGACTCCTGTACCTGGTCTGTCACAGCCAAGTTTATGCCTGGGTCTCCTGCTCTGTCCCTTACCATACCCTCTTCCTCGATACCCTTGGCCTCTCTCTCACTCTGACCCTTTCAACAGACCAACTTCCCTCGATTTCCCCCACCACACAGACTTCTGGTTGACTCTTGGAAGTGCTGGGTCCTGCCCTCACTTGGTTTTAATTCAGNNTCAGCACTTACAAAAGAGCATTTTTGTTTCACTATTTCTAATGTAGCCCCAAGTCCTAGGTTCCATGTCACTTCGCCCTAACTAGTTCCCCATGGTAACCTTACACAAAACCGTGAGAAGCTATCAGTCCTAGAGAGGGTCCAGAGCTGAGCGAAAAGACCAAAGTGTTAATCCACACTAACTATGCTTGGGTTGGTTGCAGAGTGCCCTGTAGCCAATTATCTAATATTGGCCAATTAACTAGTTAAGCTGTAATCAGTTGGCTGGCTGTTCAAGCTGTAGCCAACTAAGTTGTTTTCTATGCCTCATTTCTACTTTTCTATGGATGAACTAACATTGTTTATTAAAATTCTGCCGCATGAATTATCCTTTATTGTCATTTGTTAAGTAAGCGCTACTAAATTTAATTTATCTGGAGACTCTTCTCGCAGCTTCCATACAATTAACAGACTCCTAACCAGAGCTCCAGTTCCTTGGGAGCATCGAGTAACCAGAGGGAGAGAGTTGCTGAGTTCACTGTGCTGTCTCTGCTGCAGTGAGGGATTGTGGGTCGGTCTAGCCCAGATTCTGAAATCCTACGGATTTATTTTGTGAGACATACGAGTTTGTACGAACAAATCCAGGTTTGGAAGTCATGACAGAAATGGGATTGGAGCCTGAAGAGAAGTCTCGATGCTCTGAGCTGGCCAGACAAGAAAAGACTGAATGAAGTTCCGTAGGTAGGTAAGGTGGTTAGTGTTATGAATTACACGTGCTGACCAGTAGATAGTGTATGCCATGCTGGAGGTCCTGCACGGTAGTGCCAAGGTGCCCCACCGCAGGTGAGAGACAGAGAAACGCCATGCAGACAGCGCTCAGTGAAGAGTTTTATTTGGTGGAGAGGGGTGGGAGGGGATAGAGAGAGAAGGGCGAGGGGTTCGAGAGGTGTGCACCTCGTGGGAGGAAAGCGGAAGGAGAGAGAAGGAAGGGGCAGAGTTTTCCCTTAAGAATAGGCTTTTACGTCAGGGCATAGGGTGGTGCCAAGGGGGCGGGATCAGAATATTAACAGTTAGACCTTAAGGAGCCATGGTGCTGGTTTCTGGGGAAGCTGCTTCCCCTGCCTCGGAGGCTGCCATGTTGCTGCTGCGCGGCGCTGGCTCCCCTCTTCAGGCAGGCACAGCGGGAGTGGGGGAAAGCAGGGAGCCCTGGTGTTTCCTTTCACNAGGATCNAGGGCTCCACCTGATCATTCATTGAAACCTACCAGCTTTTGCCCTCTACTCCTCCATCTGTAGACTCTTCTCACTCAAGTGCAATGAGAGTGTGTGGTCTTTTCTTTCCACAGTGCAGTTGCATTTTAAAAATGGAATTACTAGCAGAATCAAAGGAAGATGTCTGAAAGGGCACCCAACAAACAATGGTCAGTGCAGAAGTCCCAGGTGGGATTAGGAGGTCGAACAGTGGGAGGCAGTGCTCTGCCATCCCTATTCTCTATGCTGTATCATAGGGTGGCGGGGTCAGGATCTAATATCTCCATAGAGAAAAGAAGACATGTATTCTTTTGCAATTGAAAAATAAAGATTATAAGTCTGGGGGGAAAGTAATAGAGCTAGAAGGCTGACATTTAAGCAAATGTGTTGTGACTATCAAAAGTAGGAATAAAAAAACTTGAATGCATTTTAGCATGGGCTACGCAACTGTAAATCAGACTTCTAAATGTTCTTGTCTTCTTCTATTTCTCTGTTACTTTGAAGCTAGAAATAAGTCCATAAGAACTATAATAAGTCATTAAGTAAGCAAAAACTTGAAGTTTTTTCAAAATCAGTTTCCCTATGTTCTTCACTTATCTATTCATTTTTGTACATCCTTTTGAAAAAGACATTTTACTGTATTTTGTGCAAGTGTGTGTGTGTGTGTGTGTGTGTGTGTTATTTTGGTACTAGTTTCAGAGTCAGGGCATGTTTCCTTAGTTCTGGGTTTGGGAATAAAGTGTTCATTTCTTTGGCTCAGGTCCCAAACCCAGGCTGTGTTTCTTTTCCTGGTCAGAGCTCCAGGGCCAGGATGCCATTTTCCTGCTCTGTGATTGGCTGGTTTCACAAGTCAGTTGGCCAGGGGCAGCTACTTTCCTGCTGATTGGTTGGTTTCACAAGCCAGTTGGTCAGGACAGAAAGGGCCCTGATGTGAGCCTAACTGTGTTTCATTCACTGGCCTTACTTAGCTTTTGGACACTAATTCTAAGGCCAGGGCACATATCTTTCACTGACTCTGACTCTAGGGACCAAGAGTGTTACTATGGTACTGGTTTCAGAGTCAGAGCATGCTTTCTTAGTTCTGGGTTTGGGGATAAAGTGCTCATTTCCCTGGCTCAGGTCCCAAACCCAGGCTGTGTTTCTTTCTCTGGTCTGAGCCCCAGGGTCAGGGTGGGTTTCTTTAGCCAGCCCATTTTCCCTACAGTTATCCTCAATAGCAACATGCTTGAGAAACTGGATCACTTTAGAGAGCCCATCAGGGAAGGCATCCAGTCAATGTGTGGTAAACAAAACAGATTTGTGAAATGATTGTTTAAAGTCACAGGCATGTGACATCTTTAGAAATTAAACTTCTGAATTTAGCAATTCAAGATCCCTTCTGGAACCATGTCTTCTGAAATGTACCTTTTTCAAGGATTGGAAGGCTACAAACAAACTCAGATGATCAGAATGGAAGAAAGTGGACCAAGGAACCTTTTCATTGGCATCAACCCGATTCTGGCTTATTAACAGAATGGAACATTTTGGGAGTTATGGTAGGACTGCATTTCTTTCACTCTTCCACCATTTAACTCTGAACGAGCAAAGCCTGTCTCCTTCACAGGTGAGACAGGCCTCTTCCACCACCTCTAAACTCAGGTGACTTTCTCCCAGTGTATTTTTAGCCTGCATAGGAAACACTAAAGACAAGGAAGCTGAAATGTCACTGACCTTTTTACCTGTAATGATGCCAGCGACACTGACATCTGCNGACAGTGACGCAGAACCAAGCTGACAGCTTTTTGGCCAGCGAACCAAACAGTTTCTTTTTCCTTTGACCTNATAACCTCACCAGTGGGTTTACAATGCTCTGGAATTACTTTAGACATCATTTGATCTTGAGACAGGGCACAGCACATATTATCTTTAGAATTTACTCCTTCTGAAAGAAACAGTGGGGAAGCCATTTCAGTGCTGTTTCCCTTGACTGAAGAACAGAGCTGTGAAATGGGAGTCCAGGAAGACTGTCCTCAGCCAAAGCAGCCACATTGTCCACTGTGCATTGCCGCAGGCTTTTCTGTGCTCTGCACCTTGCCAGGACAGCTGTAGTAAAATCGTCATGTCTAGTCATGCAAAGTAATGTATCAACATATTGGTCACTAATATGAAACAGTACATTCTAGTTTGACAATTTTTCACACTCGGGATCTAATTCATAGGCAATGTTACATAATATTTTCTTCCTTCATGGCTGCAAACCAATAACAGATGACATCTTCCAGAATTAATGTTTTCGTTCAGACCTGAGTCTTCGAGGGTGACATGTTTCAAACCANGGTGGAATGCAAAGGGACAAAGCAAATAGGCACCTGCTGACTAGGGAACTAGGAGAGGCAACTGTCACTCACAGTGATTAATCCAGTGCAGTCTCTGAAAGCAAGAANGCATGAGAGGAAAACACGGAACCATTTGTGAGGGCTCTGCCCATCACCCTGAAGCCTCCCACTAGGCATCATCATTCAGTACTGACACACTGTATACCAAGCATCAACGTGAGTTTAGGTGAAGATGAATGGTATTTAAATCATAGCAAGTGGAAGGNAAGAGGNCCAATCTGAAGCAGTGGCTGTGACAACTGGAAAGAAAGTCACCAGACAGATAAGAGTAAGGGCTATGAAAGGTGGAACAAGATGTAGAGGTGATGTTCTCACAATAAAGGGCTGCACGTACTTCTAGCCATACCACGGGGTGCACAGTGAGCTAACTAACAGGGAAGTGCCTTAAGGACTACAAACATCTATAGTTTTGCATAGTTTATGGAGATCAGANAACAAATTAGACCTGGTTCTTCAANCCTTGTTTTATGAGTGGCTATTNATCATAATAAAACTCTNTTCCTAAAATACAATCATTTCTCCCTCCTTGTATTGTGCAAAGGCCTATATTTCTATAGACTCCAAGTTAAGCTGCTGACCTTGCCCCCAAATTCAGCACCTTAAATACACAGGAGATTGTTTGTTTGTTTGTTTGTTGTTTTTTCATGTAGCAGCCCAGAGGTGGGTGCGATCACACAGGTGAAATGGCCCAGTTGTCATCAAAATGACACATCTCTCTGCACTCAAAAGCAGCTCCAATGGTTGGCTGTTCCTCTGCCAACTGAGAAGGGAAAGTGGAGAAAATACACAGTGATTTTCACCTCTCTTCAAACCTCCCATTCACAGAGTACTGGCTAGCACTGAGTCACACAGGACTCCTACTCACCAAGATGATTGAGGGAGTTAGTCATTACACAGGCAATCAGATGCCCAACTTGTGAAGAGAAGGGAAGTAGTTTACAAAAGAAAAGTGGTTTCTAGAGTAAATTATCAGTATCTGCCATGTCTCCTCCAATATCCTTTTTTGTGAGTAGGCCACTCAGCCCATCTTTAAGTAGGATCCTAATGTCTTTTAATCTTCTTATGACAGAAATAGCCAGAATTTTGAGTCAAATTCCTAATTTCACTTACTGGTCTTTCTGCCTAGCCAGCCCTCTCTGTCAGCTGGGCATCATTCTGCTGATGAGATGCCCTCTCTGCCACAGACATTTGGCTGGTGTTTCTAGAGATTTCGGTGCACAGATTTTTGGACTATTGTTTCTGAGTAATAAGACTGAACACCACTGTGAAGTGTATGATGAAGAGTTGCTCACCTCGGGNGGCAAAGGAACAGAATGAGCCAGAGTCCTTCAAAGGCATACCCAATGTACCATGCCAACCTCCCCTTCCTAGAGTTCCCAGCATCCCTGAAACGCCATTAGCTATGGACCAAGCTTTTAACACATAGCCTTCAGGGGACATTTAGGATCTAACCCCTCATACTGCTACCTTCAGTGGCAGCCATTTGAAACTGCTGAGAAGGCAACATCTTCTGTGTGAACTTCCATTGTCTGACTGAAGAAGGCCCTTCACAAAAAGTTCATCATTCATTTCACCGGCTACTGTTTAGGGATGCCAACAGATTTAACAACTAAGATTGCATAGCCCAATATTTCAGCACCAAGTCATTAGATTGTGAAGCATAGACAAGATGAACCTCTCTATTTGGAGTTGTGCTCTTTCTCCTCTCTGTTTCCTGGCTAACATGACTTCCTTTTCCTCTTTTAACACATTGTCAGTTGTGGAAAGGACTCACTCACATACACCTATGTTCTGAGTCTTGGCCCTTGAGCTAAAAATCAGTAACATAAAACTATTTTCCAAATAAGGTCAAGTTTCTGAGATGCTGCAGCATGGTAATTGTTACCAATGTTCCTAGCTGAATATTGTATCCATGTCATCCTCTGTTTGTGCTATCTAATGAAACAAACTGATTTTTGTTATGGAGACACCCCACTTCTGGTACAAATTTCTATATTTATTATGACATATGCTAAGCTCCTCTTTTAATAAAGACCCCCCCAAAAAAATATAGTGTCTTCATATTAAGGAAGTTCACTTCTGTCTCATCTAACAGTTGAGCAAGGAAACTCTGCTACCAATCCATGACATCTATGTGTTCTTTCCAGTTGTTATTATCATTTCTCAGCTGGTAGAAATGGTTTTATACAAGTAAGATCCAGAAGATTTGTGCTAAGATTCAAATACTATCTGTATTCTGGTGACATGTATGCTCAAATACACAATGTCTTTCTGTATCGCCTTATTTCATCATTTCTTTATTCATTTATTCTAGCAGCTGTCTTTACTGAATATGTGCCAGGCATTTAGTTAGCCAGTAGAAATACAAAGGTAAGACAGAATCACCTATAATGTTTACACAAAGTTTTTATTTGGATAATTTACTTAAAATTTTTGTCATTCTTTTCCAAACAGAAAATTATGTCTAGAAATTAAATTCAAAAGAAAGCATACTTTCCTTGATTTTTGTATTGTTTACATCAATCAAAGTAAAAATTATAACTTAATGTGAAATTCAGTGAATCATTTAAGATACAAAAATCTTGGCAATAAGGACAAGCTTCAACCCATCCTACCTCCACACTCTTATCAATCAACTGCTATATTGATACTAGCTTTCTCTCAAGAAAATGAAGCTACAATATGCAAAAGCCATTTTTCTCTGCTGAGTTCTCTCCAATTTGGAATCCTACTTCCTGCCAATCTGCCTATATCATCCCATTTGTGTGTAGTATATAAACAGGAGAAGACGCATCTGTGTCATTGGAAATGAGGATGGGGTACCAATATTGAGCTCTTCTAAAATGCTGGTGAAGTCTGGGTATGGATTCAGCTACAGGTACATTTGGTTTGTAGCTCCTACTTAAGAGCCTGTACTAAAGTTCTAGTGGGATTCTGTCATTCTTCCCACAATTTAGAAGGCATGAAGAGATACTTATGAGGTGTCAAGCACTGTACCAGCTGTAGTGGAGGTTTCAGACTATATATGATACATATTCTCTCTCCCCAGGAGAACTGTTTTCTTTTCCCCTAAAAAAAAAGAAATGGGGGCTGGCAACATGGCTCAATGGGTAAAGGCACTTGCTGCCAAGACTAATGACCTGACTTACATCCTCAGAATCCACATGAGGGAAGGAGAGACCTGATTCCCTCAAATATTTGTCTAACTTCCATATACATACAATGGTACATTCCACCCTACACACACACACACACACACACACACACACACACACACACTTTCACATATACACACTCTAACACACACAGACACACATGGGCACACACACACTTTCACATAGACACATACTCACACACAGACACACATGGGCACACACACACACAGAGAGACACAGTCACACACACACATACACTAAATGTAATCATTTTGTAAGGGCATTGTGATGAAAAAGATCTGAAATGTGGTATTGTATGTCTGTATTTTCCCATCAGAGCCTGAATTTTCTGAGCCACAGCTGAACTCTGCAGTGTTCTGCTCCATGGCCCTCTCCTGGTCAAATAATTGTGGTTGTTTGTTGTAGAGTATTATTTTAAGATGTGTTACATTTGTTTATGCTGTGGAACATTTGTTTAATGATGTAAAGATGTGCTGCATTCTTTTATGTTGCATTTGTTTAACTCTGTGAAGCTGTGTTACTGTGCTTGTCTAAAACACCTGATTGGTCTAATAAAGAGCTGAACGGCCAATAGCAAAGCAGGAGAAAGGATAGGTGGGGCTGGCAGGCAGAGAGGATAAATAGGAGAAAAAAGAGAAAGAGATCAAGGAGTGAGAAAAGAAGGAGCCAGTCACCCAGCTACACAGCCAGACATGGAATAAGAAGGAAAGAAAGATATACAGAAATAGAGAAAGGTAAAAGCCCAGAGGCAAAANGTTGATGGGATAAGTTAAGAAAAGCTGGCTAGAAAAGGGCCAAGCTAAGGCTGGGCATTTATAAGAAAAAAATAAGTCTCCGTGTGTGATTTATTTGGGAGCTGGGTGGAGGGNCCCCCAAGAGCAAAGGGCCCTCAAAGAGTCAAAAGAGTGAAAAACAACAACTACAGTTGTTCTCTCCCCCTTTTGGCCTGAAGAAGCATTTTGGCATTCAGAAAACAAAACTAGGTGGACACAAAATGATTTTTATAACAAATCCATGTAGCTCTCCACCTGAAGGCAAGATAGCACAGCCAGCCTGCAAAGCTTGGCGCCGTTGATTCCTGAACGCTTTTTCTGTCAGAAGGCAGTCACAAGCTTGCTGGATAGTCTTAGAGAAAGCCCCTCATTTTTCTATACCTTAGTTTTTCCCTTTGTTATGTACAGACTAGATAAGCTCCACCCAAACCCTGCCAGTTCTAAATCTTTAAATCTGAGTTGATCTGTTTGATACCGTGAAATAATAGGTCGAAGATCCTGGATGTTTGCCTTGAGCCTAGTTTTCTTTCCCTAGCTATGTATGCTAAAAACCAACCCAATTTCAGACTCTTAAATTATTGTAGCTTAGTATATGTGTCAGGTACACCATTATCTGATATTCAGATGAGGGTCCAATCCTCAGACCCTTAAGGGAATCCACACTAGTGTGTGCAAGCCTTCCATGTGCAATCCTCCCAATNCCAGAACTTCCTTCTCCCTCGGGAGGCTGGCAACATGTCCAAAATTCAACAAATATGCCTAAAATAAATCTAATCCTATAGCAAAAATAGTCTTCTTTTAGCTTCCTCTAGCTGAGAAAGAAAAATAAGAATTGTAAGTTTATATTTTTTATACATATAAAATTTTGCATAATTTGTTAAAATTATAAACATCAACAGTTCACACCATTTGTCCTAGTTAGGGTTACTACTGCTATGATAAACACCATGACCAAAAGCAAGTTGGAGAGGAAAGGGTTTATTTGGCTTACACTTCCACATCATGGCCCTTCATTGAAGGAAGTCAGGATAGGAACTCAAACAGGCAGGAACCAGGAGGCAGGAGCTGATGCAGAGGGGTGCTGCTTATTGGCTTGCTTCCATGGCTTGCTCAGCCTGCTTTCTTATAGAACCCAGGACCACCAATCCAAGGATGGCCCCACCTACAATGGGCTGGGCCCTCCCCCATCAATCACTAATTTCCTAGAGCCCAATCATATGAGGCATTTTCTCAACTGAGGCTCCCTAGCTTGTGTCAAGTTAGCACAAAACTAGACAGCACACCATGTCTCCAAATCTCAATTTATTTTAACACTTACATTAACATATGTCTTCACATTTTATCTATAAGATACAACTTCTTTGGTCTATAAGAGGTTTTATGAATATGAACAGTCAAAGATCAAGAGGGATTTCCTAGTCTTTTTTAATTACTCTGCTAAAACAGGAGGGATTACAAGNCAGTCACTCAACCTGATGTGACATCCCTTGTCAAGTGCCCTGTATGATATGGGGACTTCCCTCTACCATCTACAAGGAGCAAAGGAAAATAACTGGACTGAAGTATCAGAACAAACTCTTGGCAAGCTTAGAAATACTTTTCATGTTGTCTCAACCTGGCCGATGATTGTTTTAGAACAAGTATCCCACTGTGGCTGGACACTTGATCTGAAGAATTCCTTAAAAGAAAGCAGCCAGGCAGCGTGAATGCATCATATGCTCCGCAAAGATACAAAACGTTCTGGACATGGCCTAGCTCTCAAGGAGTTGTCAGCTAGCTAGGTCACTTAAGTCCTTCTAAAAATACGATGGGATAATAATGTCCCTGGTCTTGTTTTCGTTAGACACCAGACCAATTAATTGACAAGAAATAGCCATCACCAAAGTTTGCTTGGAGAAAATTATGCAGTCTTTTCTTGTGTGATTCTTATGCACAGAGTCTTCCATTCTGTCTCTGTCCCCAAATTCAATCAATGCTAAACTGCACACCAAGATTTTGGGTTAACATTATGTATAATAGGACCATTTAGAAAATTTTGAGCCTTCATATTTGTTTTGTTTTTTTCCCCCTGTAGTTGTAAATTTGCAGTGTGTTCCTGCTGACACTGTGTTCTCAAGTATCCCTGTGTCGCCTCCACTCCATCCCCTACCCCTATCCCAGCATGTTGACCTTACTAAGTGCAAGAATATCTCTTGGAAGCTGCTTCCGTCCAACAGCACTTTCTGGAATTCCATGTATCATTTGTTAAACATGCTTTTACATTCTACTGTGCCAAAGGCTAGTAGTTACAGATATAGCATTTAAACAACACAGGCTTAGTCCTGCCTCTACAGAAGTGACTGCCAAAACAGATTTGGACAGGAACCCAGGGGCACCAAATGGGAGAGCAATAGAGAATCCTGCCTAGACCAAAGCAGAGGCTCCTGCAAAAGAGGAACCTCACCCCAGAAACAAGAACCAAAGCTCTACTCAAGCTTGCTTTCTCAGCATGCACAGTTCCCACTGGGGTCCTGCAGAACACAGGCCTGCCCACTCCTGTGCATGCCTGAGTGCAGCGGGTGTTGGTCATGCAGAGGGCAGCCTGATGTATTCCTTGAATAGTATCAGTAGACCTGAGCCAACTGCTGTCTTAAGCTTTTTATGCAGACCTGTGGTTTCTTTGTTCTTTCATTTAATCCTTGCAACCTCTCTTTCAGTATCATACATTATCATACAATATCATACAGTATCATACCTATTCTTTACATGAGAAAATTTAAGTCTAGAGAAGGTGAGTAACTTTTCAAGGTCACATTGCTGTGATTTTTTGGAGCAGCGTTTGAATCTAGACAGCCTAGCTTAGCCTTAGCTCTCTGGCCCTGACCTCTGTGCCTCTGTACCCTGTTGCACGAATCCTAAATGGTCTTATAATCAAAACACGGAGCCAGATATCAGGGTGAAAGCTGAAAAGATCAGAGAAGCAGAGCAAGCCACAGCCACCACCTCTTACCTCACCAACTCCTCAGCCTGAAAGAGACCAAGTTCCTGTTTCCTCCCACCTTATACTCCTTTCTCTGCCCAGCCATATCACTTCCTGTCTCAACCTTCCTAGTGCTGGGATTAAAGGTGTGTGATCCCAAGTGCTGGAATTAAAGGTGTGTGCCACCACTGCCTGTCTCTGTTTCTCTTTCAGACTGGATTAATCTCTTGTAGCCCAGTGTGGCCTTGAACTCACAGAAATCCAGAAGGATCTCTGCCTCTGCCTCCCGAGTGCTAGAATTAAAGGTGTGTGCCATCACTGCCTGACCTCTATGGTTAACTCTGTGGCTGGCTCTGTCCTCTGATCTTCAGGCAAGCTTCATTTCTTAGATTACAAACAATATATCACCACAGCACTCCAGCATGTTGACAAGCACAGCATACCCTGCTTCCTTCCAGGAGCACCCCCCACCCTGCTTTGATGTGGAGAGTAAGGGGAAGTGTTTCAATTCTTGCAGTTACTAAAGCCTGCAACAGGAAATTGCAGCCTGTAACACCAAGACACGGAGTGCACCCTGGCCTGGTTGCTCCAGGCAACCATCAGGAGTGCTGTCCAGCCTCCTGATGCAGAAGGCTCCGTGTTGGAGTTCCCAACCACAGAGGCCAAGGGACCACGGAGGAAAGCAAGCTCTTTGGAGAGTGCTGCCCCCGTAATGGGGAGGATGAATGGCCAGATTCAGTGCGCTGAAGGCAAATCTTTCCACCAGGATCCACAAAGATCTTCCAGCCCATGCTGCTGTTGAAAGGCAAATTCCTTTAAATCTAACAACCTTAGTTAGCTTGACTTTGGACTCCGGAAATCTCGATTTCTCTAGGGCTGCTGTGGGTGTGAGTGGATAGACACTGGGGGAGANCAGTAGAGCCCCAGGTGACTGTTTACCATCATGCTATTTCCATGAGCTTTTCTGTGTCAGGGTGAAGGCAGGGAGAGCACTGTCATGCTGAAAGGAAGTGGAGCATTTGATAAATTCGACAGTCATGTCTCCTGACTTTTCAAAGTGGTCATATAGCAATCTAATTCCATTTGGTGGTACAGAACGTTAGCCTGAGTGTCTCGGTTTTGAGCCTTAGTTCAGGTCCAGCACAGAAACTTAATCTTGGGGGAGGGGAGCATAGTTGTTTTGTTCAGCTCCCAAATAAATACAAGGAGACTTATTCTTACTTATGAATGCCCAACCTTAGCGTGGTTTGTTTCTAACCAGATTTTCTAACTTAAATTATCCTATATCTCTTTAACTATATCTCTTTAACTACTTTTTATTTCTGGGCTCTTTACCTTTCTTTATTCTATATATCTTTCTTTCTTTCTTACTCTGTGGCTGGCTGTGTGTCTGAGTGGCTGGCCCCTGGCATCCTCCTCTCCTTCTTTACTCCCTCCTCCCTCCTCCCTAGATTTCTCCTCCTATTTATTCTTTCTCTCTGCCTGCCAGCCCCACCTATCCCTTCTCCTGCCTTGCTATTGGCCATTCAGCTCTTCATTAGACCATCAGGTGTTTTAGGCAGGCACAGTNACACAGCTTCACAGAGTTAAACAAATGCAGCATAAAAGAATGCAACACATCTTTGCATCATTAAACAAATGTTCCNCAGCATAAGTGAATGTAACACATCTGAAATTGATATTCCACAACAGTGAAGGGAGGGGATCCTGTTGTGTTTATAGAATGGTGTCCTAGAAAGGTAAATGACAGACTAAGAAAGGGAAGGGCACTTTAGCCCTGAAGTACAAGGAAAATTGCTTCAGGACCAGCAAGACAGCTCACAGGTAAAGGCACTTGTCACCAAGCCTGATGACCTGAGTTCAACCCTCTTGAACCCACAAGATAGAAGGGAAAACATTCTCACAGGCTGTCCTCATACAACAGATAGATAAACAAATTTAAAATGTTTTAAATACAAAAGATATAGTGCTTCAATGAATAGAAAGACAGTGAAAACTATTGCCGTGCTTATGAATATACACTGGAGTTTTTATAATCTGTGTTTCTCTTCCTCCTCTTTCACTCTGAAGCCCTGAGAAAAAAATGCCCATTGGACTAATTAAATCCTACCTGAAGATCTGGTTCATATTGGTTTCTATTCTTTGTGGGGAACAGAGAACTGGGTATTAGAACTCCTACCGAAGGGGAGTAAATGAGTTATCAACAGAAGCAACAATTCAAGTGAGACCCCACCAGGAGGAATTGTTCCTGAGTTCAAAAAGTAATGATGTCTGTGTGTGTCTGTGTGTGTATGTCTGTGTGTGTGTGTATGTGTCTGTGTCTGTGTATATGTCTGTGTGTATGTCTGTGTCTGTGTGTCTGTGTCTGTGTGCATGTCTGTGTGTGTGTGTCTATGTCTGTGTGTGTATCTATGT
>LZPO01034861.1:558663-586518 GCA_001675575.1 Neotoma lepida
CAAAGGTGCTTAGACTGAACAGACCCATGTGCACATCCTGCCTCGACCTCTCACCAGCTGTGTGACCCTGGGCAAACCATGAAAACCTCTCACAGTGTACTGAGTGTAGTGATTCAATGAGAGAGCAGTTCCATTGCTCTTTGTTGGTTGTTGCTTTTGCTTGTGTGTTTCATAATNGTGTCTGGACACAGTAAGGAGCTCAGTGATGCTCAGTAGTAGTCACTGCCACTAGAAATGAGTTCTTACCCCTCTACCTGGGGCTGAGATTGACAGTGAGATACTGAAGGCCCCTTTCCTTCCCCCTCCCATCACACAGTTCAGAACACCCATCCTCTGGACATCTGTTCCAAGGGAATGGCAGAATTATTGATGGGCTGCAAGGGGCCTTGGAGCACCTTATTTAGGCAGTTCTANCCACAAGACCCTCTTTCCCTCCTGACCCCCTTACCCTCTTCCTCCCCTTCCCCCTCTCCCTCTCCCACCTTCTCCCCGCTCTCTCTTCCTTTCCCTCTCTCTCGTCTCTCAGGCTGACTTTCTTAGTAAACCACCACTTTTGAATTCCTTAAAACCAATGAGTCATGCACCAGTCCAAACTTGTGCGCATTCCTGTCCCATACAGAACCCTTGCCTAATAAGTTTTTAGTTAATAATAAGACATCAGGCCAAGAGTAGGACTAAACTTAAGCACACACACACACACACACACACACACACACATAGGAAGGTGTGCATAGAGAGCTTCCCAAGAAAAACCCTTTACCCATGATCTCTACACCTGATTTCACACACAACAGTGTGACATGTAGGAAGAACTTGGGTCCCTATCCAGAGTCCTTCTGGAGGAAATAGGATAAATACTGGTACACACTGAGTGACAGGAATGGAAACAGAGGCAAGTGGAGCTAAAGTCAGGCACATCAGTGTTGGGGAGGGAGGACACCACAGGACATGGCTCTGGGTAGAGAGCACCTACTTGCAAAGCTCCAAGGGAAGGAGCTTGAAGGGCACTGGGGTAACAAATGATATCATTTCAGAGTGGACAGTAGAAGCAATTAGAGATCCCAGAGATGACAGAGAAAGCNGTGCCCTGGGAACAGAAGGGAAGGAATTTGTAAACCCTTCCAGAACACCCTGCTATCCACCCAGGCAAAGGGNCCAGGATCTGAACAAAGCAGAGCGGGAGACGGGCTTCGTGCCGTGTGTTCGTTCACCCAGCTCACTCACTTTTACCTCAGGTGGGAATGGGAATGCCCCAAGCACAAAACAGCCAGTCAAAAGCTGGCAGTGAGTTGTTGACTTCACATAGGCCACACGGGCATCTAGGGTAAAGGGGGACTTTTTCACTATCAAGCACAAGAGCATCTAGAGATACAGAACTACCTGGATTTTTTTTTATTTTAAATTAATTTTTCTAAATATTTTCATGGTCCTGCCTCGCCAAATATTATTGTTAGTTCTCAGTGACTAGAAAGTATATATTTTTGCTTTTTGTATGATGATGTCTAACACAACTATTCATGTTGACAGTAGGTATTTCCATAAATACTTGCTGACTAAACTGGCCATGTTTCTGACTCAGGTCTTCAGACTCACATACATACCGCTTTCCAGAACCCTTGATTCACTCCTCTACAAAGTCCTGCTGGCCCTCGGGTGACANTGAGGTAAATCAATGACCTCATCCCGAAAGCTTGTTCAATATGATGGGCACTGTGCTTGAGCCTTACCAGTCATTACCACCCTGTGGTAAAAACAGATGTCAATAGCATTGAGGAAGCATCGCCTTGGGGAAAAGAAGCCATTTCCTCAAGCCACACGGTAAGTCCTGAGAGGAGACTGCAGCCTGCCTCTACCTGACTCCACACATACTGTGCAGTCCTGCTCAGTCAGCCAGAATAGGGCTGAGGATGAGGTAGAGAGTGCTTACTTAGCATACACANGGCTATGGGTTCAGGCTCAATACAGAAACACACAGACACATACAATCTTGCTTAAGAACCAGGCAGAGGTTGCGGTGGGGAGAGAGAATAGATTTTTACACATAAACCTCAACAGCCACCTCACAAGGTCAGAACCAGACTATTCAGTCAGCCTGAACAGCTCAAGCCCTCTTCTCCATTCCCCTAAGAATCAGAGCTAAATGAAGGTCAGATGTCTTCAGGTCCCAAACACTCTCCCTGCAACCNTACCCCTGCGTACCAAGAGATTTAAACAATTGAAGCCTGAGGTCACTGATGGCTGGGCTCATCCCACGGGGTGCGATCCACTGNGTCCAGGGACACCTGCCACTCAGAAAGAAGGACATGGCACAGGCGCCTCCCTGATCACCCTCCAGCCCTGGCTCGCCTCCATGGGAACCGCTGTGGCTAAGGAGCAATCAGCCAACTTCAACACCGGCCCAACTCCCACAGCACACTGGCTCCGTGTTTCTCAGGATGGGACCTGGCTGGGCCACAGGAATAACATGAGCCCCACAGCAGCACCAGGAAGGCCAGTGTGTTCACAATGTTGTTTCTGGAAAGGTGGGCAAGTCTGTGCCGGGGAACATGAGGCCACACAAAGCTGAAAGATGCCTTTGTTGAAACAGAGCTAGCTGCTGCTTCACTCCCCCACACCGCTAGCATGAAGCCCACCGCTCTCACATCCCACCCCCCATCTCATCTGAACTCCTGCGATCCTACAACCATGGCCCTGGGAAACCTTTGAGATGAAAACACCGTGGGAATATAGTGACTTGGTCACTCGGGAACAGGAATGGATAAAATAAGACGGTTGGTGGGAAGGGGCTGGCGGGGTCTGCCGCCATGCAGAAATGGGACCGTGTGAGTTAGAGAGAGATGAGAGGCTGTCAGGGGCTGCTGCACGATCAATTCAGACAAAACCAGAACCCTAAACAGAAAGTCCTATCTAGAAGATTCCAACACTTGGGAGGTAGATGCAAGGGGATTGCCAGTCAGGGGCTGGCCTGGGCTACATAGTGAGTTCAAGGCTAGCCTGGATTAAGGTATGAAGACACACTCAATAAGATGAATTCTAAGAGGGAAAAAACCTTTACTTTGCCTTCCTTAAACAAGATACNGGTCGGAATTCAAGTCAGCCGTATCTCCCAACCTGAAAAGGTTTGTCAGACCTCAGGGTGAGCCAGGGTTCCAGGGTCACTCTCCAGTCCCTTTACCTTATTTCTTAATATTTAACACTGATGATACTCTTAATCTCTCCCTTCTTTCCCACCTTGAATCCTCCTGGAGAGGAAGGAAGGAAGGAAGGAAGGAAGGAAGGAAGGAAGGAAGGAAGGAAGGAAGGAAGGAAGGAAGGAAGGAAGGAAGGAAGGAAAGAAGGAACTATACAGGGTTTTCCATTGTTCTTGCTTGTTTTGAAGGCGGAGGAGCAGATCCTCTTTCCCCTTGAAGACAGTCTCTCCACAGCGCCCTTTGAACACGCGCCCAGTGGCTTCATAGCCCTGCACCTTCCNCAGCGACNCATCCTGGTTGTCCTGGGGACATAAGCATCCCNTCCTCCTCTATTCACACTGCCTTGTTGATCCTGGCCCTCTCTACTGAGGGACCTGGCCCCCTACCACTCTCCCTGNCTCTAGGCCCCCTCTGCAGGTCACCTCTACACCAGTGGCCACNCAGCTGNCTACCCTTAAAACTCCTGATGACCCCTGTGTTAGTCAGCTCTCTGTCACTGTGACAACAGAGCCGAGAGAAACAGCTTACAACAAGAAAAGGTTGGTTTGGCTCGGGGCTTCAGAGCTTCAGACCCACATTAACCGAACCTGGTGTGAGGTTCTGTGGCGAGGGCCTGCGGTGAGGCAGTACACCGTGGTGAGATCAGGAAGCCAAGTCACCTGCTTACCTAGTGGCAGCAAGGAAGAGAAGGGAAAGTCAGACAGGAGCCTGGCTCCCAACCCTTCAAGTTCACCCCCCACTAAGCAACCCAACTGCTCCTCGCCAGGTGCCACCTCCTAACAGTGCCATGGGCTGGGGACCAATCCTTCAGCACATGGGCCTCTAGACACACTCCAGATGCAGACTATAGCTCCAGTTCTTACGGTTTTTTGTGCTTGGGCTGGAGAGATGGTGCAGTGGTTAAGAGTGCTTGCTGAGCTTCCAAAGAAGCCGCTCTCAACTTGTGGGTCATGGTGACCCTTTCACAGAGGTCACATATCAGATATTTACANTGCAATTCATAACAACAGCAAAATTACAGTTATGACACAGCAATGAAATAATTCTATGGTTGGGGGTCACCACGACATGAGNAACTGTATTAAAGGGTCGCAGTGTTAGGAAAGTTGGGAACCTCTGATCCAGAGGAACCAGATTCAGTTCCTAGGTCCCACGTGACAGCTAACAAACATTCATATATCCAGTTCCAGGGAGCCAACGTCCTCATCTGGCCTCTGTGGCACCACATACACACATTTGTACACATACATTCATGAAAGCAAAACACACATACACAGAAAAAGGGTTTTAAATATTTTTCATTGTTGACCCACACAATGATTCTTTTTTTTTGGGTTTTTTTTTTTTTTTTTGGTTTTTCGAGACAGGGTTTCTCTGTGTAACCACCCTAGAAAAGATGCTTGTCTCAATGGGAAATCCTCCTCTGCTCAGCACTACTTCATTATGAAGACAACCCTGCCTTCTTGAATGTTCTTCTGTCCATCAAAGACCTGCTGTTAACTCATCTTTAACACTCTAAATTATTTACATCAGAAGCTAAGAGACACGCAGCCAGACAGAACTGATGACACCCGAGTGTTGTTTTATGGTGTTTCATTTTGCTTGTACGGCATCTTCTTAAGCTCAGGCAAGTTTCAAAGATTTNAAAAAATAAACAGTCACAAACGAGCCAGGTGTGGATGTGCAGGCTTGTGATCCCAGTACTCTGGGAGCTGAGGCAGGGGGATCTCCAGTTTGAGGGCAGTATGAGCTACAAGAGTGAGTGTCAGGTTGGCCTAGGCTATATACCGTGTGAGACCTTGCCCCCAGAGGGTAAAGGTGCTTGCTCTCAGGCTTCACAACNTGGGTGTCATCGCTGGGACACACCTGGTGGAAAGAGACTGTCCACAAGTTGTCCTTTGACCCCCAAATACCCACTGTAGCACAAACATGCACATACAGACACACACACATATGCACACAGGAACACACACCCATTCACTAAATAAATAAAAAGAAATTAAAACAATTTTAAAATAATAATTAAGAAAAAAAAAAGAGAATTCAAAGCCAGCCTCTGCTAATCATGAGACTCTGTCTCTAAACACAAACACATCAATAAACAAGCAAAGTGAGATCTGTATTTGAATGAAGAAAACCAGTCTGTCCATGCACTGGCCACCTCACAGACACTGGACATACATTTTCTTGATTTTTGTTTGTTTGTTTTTGAGACAGGGTTTCTCTATGTGTATTCCTGGCTGTCCTGGAACTCACTCTGTAGACCAGGCTAGCCTAGAACTCACAGAGATCTGCCTGCCTCTGCCCTCCAAGTGCTGGGATTAAAGGCGTGAGCCACCACTTCCTAGAGGACATACATTTTCTTAATTATCCAGTCCAAGTGCATAAGGCAAGTGTGATTGGTCCCATCCTACAGATATTTTACTTCATCATTTGGATCCTTTCCCACTAATCTTGTTGCTGTGGCAATTTCTAATAATCACGTATTATAATTTCCAATATTGTTGCTGACATCAAATTTTACAGACATGATTCGGTTTCTGTTGGATCATTAGCAAGTTTAGGACCTGATGTGAGCCATGGGATAGGTTTGACCTAGACCTGGCTGGCCTCGAACTCACAGAGATCTGCCTGCCTCTGCCTCCCGAATGCTGGGATCAAAGGTGCGCACCACCAGGCCCAGTGCATAGAACGATTCTTAATGTTGTCTTTTTGCTCTGTTTTTTGATATCTGATTAGAGCTTTGGTCAATTTTATTTATTTTTTTTTATGTGCACTGGTGTGAGGATGTCAGATCCCCCTGAAACTGGATTTACAGATAGTTGTGAGCTGCCAATGTGGGTACTGGGAATTGAACCCAGGTTCTTTGGAAGAACAGTCAGTGCTCTTAAATCTCTCCAGCCCCGTAGTCACTTTTTTTTTAACCACTGTATTTTTAGATAAATCATCCATAAGCATTATAGTCTGAGCTACCAACAACTCTGAGCCTAGAGGTCTCCAAAGGAGTATTCCATTGATCATAGGTTCTTAAACTGTGGGCTGCAACTCCATCTGAGGTCATAACTGAATGCAGAGGTCACAACTGTAAAATGTTTCTGAAGGCACAGCAATGAAAAATAATTCACAATCATATGTATAACNTATCTCAGATATTTCTAGCAGCAGGAACCCATGATGCTATGTGGGAGCCCATTTTTTAGGTTCCTGGTGGCTCTACCCAGCAGGTCTGCATAGAGAGGATGATTGGACCACGGCCTGAGTGCAGGTGTCTGAGATGGTCCTGGCTGTGCTGGGAGGAGGTCTTTTGCTCCACCCCTTGGCATCCCTTTAAATATCCTAGGGCAGAGACAGTCTGGGCCCGACGGAATAGGTTCCAGGCCCTCTCGAGGCTATCCTGTATTTTCTATCTTTATCTNTCCACTCTAAATCNATCTATCTAATATTTCCTGCTACTCACATTCAAGAACACTCTGGGGGAGGTAGGTAGGCNCCCCACAATGCTGCAAACAAATTCACTGTAGCTTTGGTTCTGAAGACACAACACATACGCTTTGGATTGTGCCTGCCATGGCACCATGCAAGGCCAGCCAACACTGCCTGAAATGCCTCAGCTCAGAGTCAAGATGATTATACGCTATGAATTGCAGACTCTTACTGCACATACAGAATGTTCTGATCCCAGTAGAAACATGACAGTTTATGGAAAACAAAGACTGATGGCTAGATTTGTTATTTGAAAATTTCATACATATATATTATATTCTCATTACTCTCTCACACCTCTTGTCTCTCTATCCTCTCTATCAACACTTCCCATCTCCACCAATCTCTTTCCCAGATTCATAACTTTGGGTTTTGTTATGNGATAATTTTTGTTTGGCCAGGGCCATCTGTGTGTACAGATCAGAACTATTGGAACCTGACAGGGTCATCAGTGGGTACATGGCTGAAGGCACTGGTTGCCCTTCTCCCTGTGTCTATCTGTTGTAAAGGGTTCAGCAAGGACCGGGAAGGCCTCCTGAGTCCTCTTCCATCCACTTCTGTTGATCAGGCATTCTTATGAAGACCCAGTGCAGGCGACCCCAGCTGTTGGGAGTTGGTGGCTGCAATGGTTGTGTCTTGCCCAGAAGATGATACGCAGCTGCATGGTTGGATTTTGTCAACTTGACAATGCTACACAGACGTATCAGCGAAGAGGGAATCTCAGTTGAGAAACTGCTTCTATCAGAATGGCATGTGGGCAAGTTTGTGGGGCATTTTCTTGATTAAACTTTGATGTGGGAGGGCCCATCTCACTGTGGGCAGTGCCACCCTTGGGCATGTGGTCCTGGGTTGTCTGAGAGCAGACTCCTGACCAAGCATGAGAAGCAAGCCAGTAAGCAGTGTACCTCATAGCCTCTGCCTCAGTCCCTGCTTCTGGGTTCCTGCCTTGAGTGCCTGCTTTGTCTTCCCTCAGCAAGGGACTGCAACCCGAGAAGTGAGATAAACCTTCCCTCCCCATCGCTTCCCATCATTGTTTTATCACAGCAATAGAAACCAACCAAGCCAACAGCCTTTCTCCTTGTTTTCCAGCAGCGTTCCCTGAGCCTTACAGACGATGATANAAATGCTTATTTCGGCTGAGTACTTAGCCATCACTTTTTCTCAGCGNGTGTATAGCCAGGACTCTCTATGTCCACCACCACTGAGTGGACAGAGAAGCTTCTCTGATTCAGGGTGAGAGTAGTGTTTATTTATGAGTGACTATTTAGAAGGCAGCTTGATGCTGTGCTAATTTAACTAAGTAGCAGTATTCAGTTCTACCCTAGGGCTTATGACCTTCCCCACCATGTACCAGGAATATGCTCCCTCCTGTAGGTTGGGCCTCAAATCCAAACAGAGAGTAGGTGGTCACCTCATTACCACAGTGCCACTATTGGACACCTTACTTGTCAAGTTGGTATCGTAGATCATGCAATTAATAGCTGGGTATCACCACTGATGCCTCACCTGACCCCAGCAGCCTGGGACTATGAGAGCTGCCAGGAAGGAGGAAACTTTTCTCCACCTCAGTTCTAGACTTTTAATATTTTCTTATCATCACTCCTCAGTGTACAAGTATCAAATTAGTATTCCTTTGGATTGGGTTGTATTAGAATGTTTGATTTCAAAACTTGCTGTTTGAGTTGCTGACTTAAGCTTCATTTTACAAAAACATTGAATGAATTTTGGCTTGGGATTATGGTAAAATGTCCAATGGCCTCAAACATACTTCTCCATTTTGTATTACGTATTTATGCGAAGTGGCATTCTCTGCATTTGACAATTAAATCAAAATATCAATCAACTCTGAGAACATTCAAGATGCTCTCCATCCTGCAGTATCAAACATTCACCCAGGATTGGATTCCTTACGTAAGAATAAATAAGTTCTTCCATCTTATTAGTATGCAAATTTGTTTTCAGCTTTAATACACTGGAAAATTATATGTATCCAAAATAAATGTTTTCAATAAATTTCTTTATGATTTCTTCATGATTAAATGTTTGATTGATATACCTATTTTATATACCTACATACCTGAGGTCATGTAAAAATACCTCAAGCAAAGAAGGTGCAAATGAAAAAACATTTAACAAGCTCTGAGTAATCCACAGTGGGTCAGCAGTTAGATTTCCACACATCCTAATCTTGAATAAAACTAAAAATCGAGTAATGAGAAAGAAGCCTAAGTGTAGTCATTCCAACTACATATGGACATGACTATGTGGAATGGCGCCTGCCCTGTCTGTCCTTCACCCACACATCCAACCTTCCCTGAAGATAGAGTAGGGGTAACACCAGAAGGTCCACTCTTGCCTTCCCTTTCAGTAGATCAGAGTGAACTGCAGTCTACCTACAGGCAGCAGTTCTCAACCTGTGGGTTGTGACCCCTTGGTAATTGAATGATTCTCTCACATGGGCTGCATATCAGATATTCTGCATATCAGATATTGTGTATATCAGATATTTACATTATGCTTCATAACAGTAGCAACATTACAGTTATGCAGTAGCAATGAAATACTCTTATGTTTGGGGGTCACCACAACATGAGGAACTGGATTAAAGGGTCACAGCGTTAGGAAGGTTGGGAACCACTGAGCTAGAGTGTTCCATAAATGGTTAATTTCATATAATTCAACACTTCAGAAAGTTGATTCTTCATAATTCTTCTAACGTAGATGAAAAAGTTTATACCTCATACAAGAGGACCAGTTACGTGGGTCAAAAGACACAAGAACTGTCCAACTGAAAGGTGACTCTCACCTTCTCTCTTTTAGGAATAGAGTTCAGTGACCTCTCGTGGGCAAGTAGAAGCTGCCAGGGTTAAGCAAATATCTTCACACAAACAACTATGCTTCATAGGTCTCTCTTAAGTAAAGGTGGCATTCCAATAGTGAGTGGGAAAGCAGCTGCCTCTCGGAATAAATCTGTAATTTTGAAAATGGGTATGGTTGGTAGCCTCTGAGACAGTCTCACCTGATCTCACCAGTCTCCCCGGTTATCATGCATTTTAGGCAATGNCCTCACCTTAAGTGTGAGCCGCAGGTAGTGATTCTAACGCAGAGAACACGGAGTAAGTACCAGACCATGAGTTCCATCCTTTTCATCCTCGCTCTCTTTATAGAGAAGCTGAGTAGACAATAAGGCCATGNAAACCTGAGGCNTNACAGCAGGCCTGTGAGTGAACTTGGAAGCGGNTCCTCCCCTAGTCTGGCTGAAGGCCTGGCATCACCCCAGCTGCAACTTTGAGACTTTGAGTCAGAAGAGCACAGCTGAGCCTCTCCTGGAATCCTGACCCACAGAAACTATAATAAGCATTTGCCGTTTCGAGACACTGGGGCAGGGGTGATTTGTTACTCAGCAAGAGCTAGCTCATGCTGTAAGACGAATTTCTAAGTAGTCTTATTAATAAACACACTGAACAAGAAATAAGGGTGAAAATCTGACAGAGATCAGAGGAATTAGGAGCAAGCCACCAGCTAGCCTCACCTCACCAACGCTGCCGCTACTTTCAAAGCATGAAGCGAAGAGAAGAGAGCGACTTCCTGTCTAACCCGGCTTTTTATGCCTGTTCATTCTGCTAACTCATTTCCTATCTCCACCAAGCTACATCGCTTCCTGTTTGTCTGCACAGACCTCCAGAACTCTATGGCTGATGCTGGGATTAAAGGCGTATGCCACCACCGCCTTCCGATAGTTCCCCAATGTGACCTTGAACTCACAGAGAACAAACGGATTAAGGGCGTGTGCTAATTTGCATGACTTTTGTTTTTACAACTAGCGGCTGGCTGCCCGTTTTCCCTCTGATCCTCAGATAAATTTTATTGGGGGACACAGATAAAATATCACCACAACACGCTGTAGAAAAATGTTTCCCTGTCATTGGGGTGACACTGGGAAATAGTAAGAATATGTTTCTTTTTCATTTTTTAATTTTCTATCTGTACACTTTAAAAAAACTAGGAACAGAATTTCCTAATCTATTTAAATATTCCAAATGAAGACTATTCAAAGACTTGATGCAATAGCTAAAAATATAAAAGAAACACTCTCCAAAGAGTTTAACAGAGGGACTAAAAGGTGGGAAGTTACTAATTAAACTAACAAAAGTCTGAGAAGAGTGCTTCAGGAAAAACCATCCCAATAGATATATCTACAAAACCACCCCTGTACCAAGACTCAGGGAATACTGTGGAAGGAGTGGAAGATTGTGAGAGCCAGAGCATTTGCTGTGAGACAGTGTCTCTAGGAATGTCAGAAGCTACACCCATAAAGTCTCACCACCATGACTGCCTAACCATGAGCTGAACACAGACAAAGGTAGTAGACATGCCACAGTGGATAAGAGAAAGTCCATGCAGCCTCAACTCTACACAAAGAACTACAGACAACNGAGGATGCTGAGAGTGGGAGAAATGGTCTTCCCAGGGAAGAGCATACCAGCTGGCTATCCAATACCTAATCGTCAGCCCTGAAAACGTACATATGAGTAACAGCATGCAGACTGAGCAGGTTGTATTTAGGAATGTATACACACACATACACATAGGCATGTAACAACAGTAATGAAAAAAAGGCCATGAATTGGAAAGAGAGCAAGGAGGGGTATCCAGGAGGGTCTGGAGGAAGGAAAGAGAAGGGGGAATGGTGTAATTATAGTATATTTTCAAAAAGAAAAGAAACAATTGTAAAATGAATGAAAAACAAAACTAGTGTCTTGTATTTAGTTAGTCCTCCTGAGAAATAGCCCTTCAACAGGGACTGTATTTGATTGTGAGGCATCTTATTTTGATTAAAACTAGGAATCAGAATAAACTGAACTTAGAACCAGTCCTTGAAAGTATCCTATGACAAAGCACTAGATGAAGGTTTTCAGAAATGTGAAAACAGGGCTTCGAGACAGCCTAGTGAGTTGTCTGTGAGTGCCTGCCTTGCACTACGAGGATCCCCAGAACCCAGAGAAAAGAAGTGGGGTGTGGTGGGGTGCTTGTAGTCTAACCCTGGGGAGACACAGACATAGATCCCTGGGGCTCTCTGGCCAGCAGATAGAGCCTTCTTAAGGTGCTCCAAACCAATGAGAGACCCTGTCTCAAGACAAAAAGGCAGATGGCAACTGAGGAATAATGGCTGAGGTTGCCTCCTGGCCTCCCATATACATACGTACACACATGCATGCACCTCCACACACAGGTGCCCTTGCACACACATGCACATACACAATACATACACAAGAAAATGTGTAACAGCATTTTCAAACACACTGCTTATTCTATTTTTAATTTTAAAAATTTCTGGGCACAAAAATAAATGTATATCTTTAAATATTATCTACTGACTCGCATCTTTGTATATTTCATCAGGGATATAATAAACTAACCTGAAAAAACATGTGGCTCATTGGTTTTTGTCAGCTTGACCCAAACCTAGATGTATCTGGGAAGAAGGAATTTAATTGAGAAAATGCCTCCATAAGATTGGTATGTAGACAAGTCTATGGGATATTGTCTTGATTAGTGATTGATGGATTGATGTAGGAGAACCCAGCCCACAATGGGTGGTCCCATTCCTAGGCAGGTGGTCCTGGGTTGTATAAGAAAGTAGGCTAATCAAACTATATGGAGCAAGTCAGTAAGCAGCACTCCTCCAGGTCTCTGCTTCAGTTCCTGCCTCCAGGTCTCTGCTTCAGTTCCTGCCCTGACTTCCCTCCACGATGGACTGTGACATGGAAGTGTAAGCCAAATAAGCCCTTCCTGGCCAAGTTGCTTTTGATTGTACTGTTTTATTACATTAATAGAAACTTGTATATAAATAAGTGACCACATAAATGACTAAATAACTATATATTTAAAGAGGACATGCTTAAGTTAATTTTCCTGTTGGGTATATGCAAACTCAAAGAGTTTAGGCATCTCTGGCCTTGAAGGGAAGTCTCATACCTTCCCTTGGTTGGTACAGACTTTCCTCCTAAGTCCTGTACTTTTAGCTACTTGAAATTCTCAGGACTCCTTAAGTACCTTAGCAGTTTCCCATAATCCTTTCCCACACTTTCCCCACATCCCTATACTCATTGAAGAATTCCTGTTTATTTTCCAACACTCAGTGTCCTTGTCAACCATTCAGAACACTTTCTTCTCCTCTTTAGATACTCTCAGGTACCTTTGGAATATTTCACAGCAGGATCTGCTTCTTTTCCAGCCTTTACCAGTCTTGGGGTTTTCTGTTAGGAAAGAAGGAAAGAAAGGGGGAAGGGGGAGGGAGGGTAAGGGAGAGAGAGAGGGAGAGGAAGAGAGAGGGAGAGGGAGAGAGAGGATATTTAACATTTATTCCACCAACCATTCTGTTGAATAGATGTAACAAGAGATAAACTGAGTTTTTTTCTCTATAGCTAAAAGTCCATATTGCAAGCTGAAAAGGGAATTCCCCATCATCTCTCCTGGCCAGCTAGCCTTATTCCTCACAACCAATATTTAGCCTAATAAATCTTTTCAAAAAAATATTTAGCCAGGCGGCGGTGGCCCATGCCTTTAATCTCAGCACTCAGGAGGTAGAGGCAGGTGGATCTCTGTGAGTTCGAGGACAGCCTGGTCTACAGACTGAGATCTAGACAGGCACCAAAACTACACAGATAAACCCTGTCTCAAAAATCAAAACAAAAAAAAATTTAATGGGGCTGGAGAGATGGCTCCCTGGTTAAAAGCATGTGTTCTTGCAGAGGACCTGGGTTCAATTCCCAGTACCAACATGGTGGTTTACAACCATCCATAACTCCCATTCCAGGGGCTCTGATGCCTTCTTCTGATACCAGTACACACTTGGTACGCACAAAAACACGCACGTATATAAAATAAATCTTAAAATCTTAAAAATTGTTTTAAAAAATATATATTTAATGGACTTAAATACCAGAGAGATCTGGTATTTAAGATTTCTTATACAAATTGTACAAGCAGCATTATCCAATACTGAGGGGTCAGATTTTTCTGGAGTTGATCTACCTCTGCCACCTATTGCCTCCATAATCAGCTCAGTTTCTTTATCTGGTAAAATACAGGAAACAATAATAAATTATATTATGGAAGTGCAGAGTTGAATTTCAATAAATGTTGACTGTTACCAAGTTGTCCTTATACAGNAAGAGTTAAGTAAATAAGTGCTAAATGAATTCTAGTTCTAGATTAGCTCTGTACCTCCAGTGAATGCAGGGGTGGGGTAGAACAAGTTGGGTAATTGAAGAACCACATTGCTGAGCACATATTAAGATTCCATCTACTTTTCTCATCATTGGGCCTTACTGCTTAGTATGTGCTCAATTNTTTATTTTGGATTATGGAATCCATCATATATTCCCCCATAATTCCCCATAACTCCCCATATCTTCCTACCCTGTACAGATTTGAATTCCCACTGTGCTTCAGACCATTCTTTCCAAAGCATTCTCCGGTTGACTATTGTCAGAAACAGGATATGGGGAAACAGTTAACGTGGTTGATGTTGAAGGAAAAGAAAAAGACATGAGAGGAAATGACAGTTCAATAGGGGCCAAAGTTCTATCAGTAATGTAATGGGAAATGATTCATCAATACAGCATCTACCCAGAGCACAAAATGTTCTAGTACTTCAGAAAGTAAGAAACGTTTATTTAAAAACAAACGAGTAAGAACCTTGGCAGGTTCCAAGCAGAATAAAAACATTTTTGAAAAGTAAAAACTCGACTGTCCAAACTCTCTCTATTGCAGGTAATTAGCACAATGTTAGCTAGCTAAGAAAGGGATTTTAGGGGCTAGTGAGATGGCTCAGTGGGTAAGAGTGCTTGTTGCTCAAGCTTGATGACGTGAGTTCAAATCTCAATCACTCACAAAGAAAGTTGGGCATGGCCACACATTCCTGTAACCCCAGCATTGTGGGAGACAGAGACAGGAGGATCCCTGGAGCTTGCTGGCTGCTGGTCTAGCTCTAGGTTCAGTAATAGACCCTGTCTCAACAGTATAGAATAGGCCACCCTCCATTCTCCTCTGACCGCCACACTTACACACACACACACATACACACACACACACACACACACACACACACACATACACAAAAGAGGGATTTTACAGGCTCATATACATGTCCAATTTAAACATCTGTCTCAGGAACTCCAAAGCTGTCTTCAGGTACATCTGCCTCCACCCCACCCCCCATCTATACACACACTTCTCTGAGTCCTGAGTTTTATTGCCTCCCACTACAGGCAAGTCCTTTCCACAAAGGACTAATGACCAAAGTCACCAATAATTCCAGATAAACAGCAACTTAGCCCACTTACCAAACAAGAGGGATTTATTTTTCTTAGGGATGCTGGCCAGGACAGAACTACCCCAACCCCCACCTCCTTATCCCTGCTACATGCACCAGGGAGAACACACTCTGAGCTCTGCTCTCCAACCCCTGCCTCCTCCTGTCTTCATACCACTTCCTGCACTGGGAACAGCTGCTATACAATTTCCTGGCACCGAGCATTTTGTTTGACTTTTTGTCATAAGCGTTTTGCCTGTTCCTAGAGCTTATGAGCAGGTTCCAATGTCAACCTTTTAATGAAGTCATTATTCAATAATCTACCTGTATGTCCTTCATAATTATATCATTTCTANATATTGCTCTATATCGAAATACAATTATTCTCTTCTTCCTATGTTACTTTTTAATAAATATTTCCTTAAGACAGTTCTCAGAAGTTGACTGAGTGAACTGGCAAGAATATGTTGCAATCAGCCACAACATCACTGCGTCTTCCTCAGCTTCAGGTTTCACGGTCTCTAACATGTCACTGGCTCACAATGCCTTTGCCAGGCCTCTACTGCAGCCTGACTTCCTCACCTGGGAAGACACACCTGGCACAGTCAGGCAGGGCTCCTATCATACAATTGGTGCTTATTCAAATTAGGTCATATTTCTAGAGAATGTCTCAAAATTCCAGCTTTAGTTGTTTGGTGACTCATGGGGAAGCTGAGGCAGGACGACTATGAGTTTACCACCAGCCTGCATGAGAAACAAGTCACTGTCTCAACCCTCCTCCACCCAACACACACACACACACACACACACACACACACACACATACACATACACATACACACACACACACATACACACACACCTGTCTCTTATACACATCTAGATGTGTATAAGAGACAGGTGCACAAGCATGCACACACATACACACCCACCCTACTGTCTTAATTATTCAACGTATGGAATTAAGAGGAGCAGCAAACACATCTTCACAGTCATTTCTGTAAAAACAACTAACACTGTGCTACTCCACTGAGCATCTCTCATTTCTGTCTTGGCAAAAAGGACTCAATAGATCTGAGGGACTTTCCTCTCAAAGAAGTGATCATGTGATTAGTGTTGGTCCCTTTTGAAAAGTACTGTATTTTCAAAGATGAGCCACGCCCAGAATTGCTTCCTTAATATGGGGACCCATGGAGGGTTTGTTTGCTGTAGATGTCTGGACACCATTCACAACCCTTCCACTTAGAATTCCCCACAAGGGAGCCAAGTATTTACATCCTTTTAAGTCTCCCCAGGTGATCCTAACACAAAGCCAGGATATGGGGACCGAATAAACCAAACAGTAATGAGGTATTAACGCCAGCTATTTTGAGCCCCTGACTTCAAATGAAAACAAACTTCACTGAGGGCTTGCTCTTCCTTTCCCCTGCCTCACACTTCCTACCGTCCATGTCATCTCTAAGTTCCAGGCCACTTTCTCTGAGACTGCCAGCTTGGCCAGGAAAGGGTGCAGACTCTCGGTCTCCTCAAAGTCACCACTAGCTGTCTAGTTCTGCATTTTGTCCCCCTCCCAAACCACACACTTATTGAGGACAAGTTTGAACATGGCCCCAGAGTTGGAAGGCACAGAGCCTGGTGCCTCCAAGACATCAGAAGGGCGTGTGCTGTGGAAAGCAGGAGGACGAAGCTGGCAAGGCTCCACTCGCTGCCACACACCCAGCAAGCTGGGTCTACATTAATGCATATANATACACCACACCCCGNCTAAGGTAGGACTCAGTACCCCCAACTGGCAAGCAAGAATAGAACTTTCTCGTCAAGTGACCTGTATTCAACCGAGGCAGCTTAGTTAGGAGTTTACAAGAGGGGTGTGTTTCAGTTTCCTCTGCTGCCTAACTTTCTTGAACAAATGGAAGCATACTACCAGTATGACCTATGTCATACTGCATCCCCAATATGACAGTTACCTAGAGATAAGTTCTGCGTTGGAAATGACCATGCTGATGAGACCTGACCCAGATGAGGGCCCTTTCTCTCTCCATGTTGCTCANAATCATAAGACCTTTGTGTTTCAAATGAGATTATGCCATTTAGGCTGGGCATGTAAGATTTCCCTCAAGGCCAAGGCTGAGTAGTTTTCTGGTAATGAGCAGTAACATCCTCCACAGAGAGAGACATTCTGAGTCACCTGAACCTGCACCACAGGTCCTCAGAGGGCTATCAATGGAGCTAGCACCTCCTATAACTGATCTTGGGACTTGAAACTGGATCATTGCCTAGGATGGTTCCAGAGCCGTTCTCCCGTCCCGTGCCGTGCTGCAACTGGCCTGGCATGCTAACCTTCCAGCCAGAGGCCTCTACAGTGCCTCTGAGGCCATCTCTTCCCACAGANGAGAAGAATCCTTTGGACTTTTACTGCAGTCAGAGGGACTCACGTCTTCAGTTCCCAGGCTCNGAGAGTGAGTGATCAGTTAGACACAACCTTGGGCACGTCAGAGAGAACCAACAGCAATGCACAACCAACACTGGTGGAGTCACTGGCTCCAAATGTGAGATCCTCTGGCTGGCATAGTCCTTTCACAGGTGCAGACATGGGCCCACAGAGGAGCCGCCAACAAGCAACAGAACAGTGGCTCGGAGGAGACTGCCTGTAAGGGCACAGGAAGCTGAGACTGAACTTTATTCCAGGATACAATAATTGATTGCCTAAAAATAGCGTGACTGAAGATAGTGGTGAGGGTAGGACAGAAAAGCACGTGGTTTTCCTGCTCAAAAGATCTCATCAGGTTTGAGGAAGTGGGAGGTAGGGATCGAAAGTCCCTCCTCGCCAGCTGGCTCATTCGGGAAAGTTGGCTGACCACTGTGAACTTTAAAATTTCTTACCTGAAAAATGGATCTGAAGCCAGCGGCCCAATAAATGCTACTTCCCTTTCTTCTTCTTTACTCATTCATGGGTTTCTTTACTGTACTACATACATACATGCCATCATACTTTGTTGTTATCCATGCCCCCCTTCACGACTCCCTCTCGCTGCCCCATCCCCTGTTGCTGCCCCCTTTCTCCTCCTGTCTGCTCTGCTATCACATGTATGCCACTACCATCTTTTCCTCCCCTCTCACATTCCTTCCTACTTTCATAACCTAAACGAAAATATAGAAATTTAAATATAAACATGTATTTGTCTCTCTGAATCCAGNTTACTTCACTTAACACGATGACCTCCAGTTCCATTCACTTTTTCTTGCAAACGTCAGGATTTCACTTTTCTTCATGACTGAAAAATCCTATTGTGTACATGGACCACGTTTCCTTTGTCTGGTGGACTCCTAGCTTGGCTGCATTTCTTGGAGTGCAATTCTTGCACTANTGTTAGTGCAGTGACAACACAGATATACAAGTATCTCTGTGGCACATTGGCTCAGCATCCTTCTGATCAATTCCCAAGAGGGCTTACGAGGGTCACCTGGCAGTTTTGTTTTGAAGGTTTTGAGGAACCTCCACACTGATTTCTCTTCTGGCTGCACAAGTTTACACTCCNATCATCACTGAACAAGCGTTCTTCTTTTTCATTTGGCCGGGGTAAGAAGGAATCTCAACCAGTTTTAATTTGCTTTTATCCAATGGATAGGAATANTGAATTCTTTTTCAAGTTATTTACTGGCCATTTTAAGTTCTTATTCTATAAACTATAGCCTATTTTGTTGGTTGGATTGTTTTATTCTAGCATTTAATTTTTGCAGCTCATATATTCTAGGTTGCTACTTCCCTTTCTTGAGACAGCTGGACTGTGGTCATCATTTGAATCTACTCATCNCAGAGTTCCCTGGGGACCCTTACTTGATGCTTGGTGGGGAGGGGCTGTTATTGTGTTTTCTTGCTAATATATTGTCTTCCTCCCACTAGAAAGCAAGCTCAAAGAGGAATGGCCTTTTCCCGTCCCCTTCTGCTTGATTTCCAGTTCCTACGGGACAGGGCTTGGTCCATACTGATAATAGGGAAAAAAACAATACTTGATGAAGGACAGAAAGNAGCTTGCTCATTTGCCTCCTGCATCATTATCTTTTAAGAAATAGTATGTCTTTTTTCTTGTTTTGTTTGTGGGACAGGAGTCTCACTGTGTAGTCCAGGTTGGCCACAAACTCACCATCTCCTTGCCTCAGCTCTCTAAGGGCTGGGACTGTAGGCATGCACCACCACACTCAGGCTTAATTAATTTTTTCATCCAAGATTTGTCCTTTGTAAAGAATAAGGTTGCATTTTTTAAATTTAACTGTCTATGCATTATCTACCCAGAACAGTGTATCCTATGATAATAAGCAATATATTTAGTAACATGCATAAGATATCAAAATGAAAATACCATGTATGAGATCATGGTTGTCACTGGAGAAAGAGGAGGGAACAGGCACATGACAAGAAAGGAGTGCTGGCCAGGCAGTGGTGGCGCACGCCTTTAATCCCAGCACTCGGAGGCAGAGGTAGGCGGATCTCTGTGAGTTCAAGGCCAGCCCGGGCTACCAAGTGAGTTCCAGGAAAGGCACAAAGCTACACAGAGAAACTTTGTCTCGAAAAACCAAAAAAAAAAAAAAAAAAAAAAAAAAAAAGAAAAAAGAAAGGAGTGCTAGGCAGGGGTCTGCAGATGTCCCATGTTCTAGTCATTTGGGCTTTTTGTTTTCTTTTGTTTGAGGGAGTCATTCCTTTGCTTTTGTTTTCATTTTTGTCTTTTTGTTTTGTTTTGTTTTTCAGTTTTTGTTTTTTGTACTGAGAATTAAATCCCGAGCCTTGAAAGTATTAGAAAAATATTCTACCAATTAGGTACACTCGCAGCCTACCTCTCTTGATCCTCCTGCCCCTATATTTTGTTTTCTATGAAGGGTAGACAATGCAGAAAACGCAAAGGCTAATTGAATCAGAGCAGGTGAACTGACTGGAAGGGAACCCTGATAGAAAAGGAATAGTAGGCAGTGCTTCTGCCCCAACAGCCTTAGGAGGGCAATGGTCTTCCAAGTTTACAGATGGGGAAATTGATGCTAAGCAATTTGTCCAAGGTCAGGCCGGCAACAAACTGCTGAGGCAGATGGGGAAGCCAGGGGGGGGGCCCTGTTAGCTATCAAACCCTTTCCTGCCTCGAGGGTCCAGCTTGATTTCCCAGCAGATCCTGTAAGCATCAGCAGAATCCCCAGTGTATTCTCCCCTGGAAGAATCTGCCATTGTCATCAGGGCAATGCCGCTCTCCAGAGGGTGGGACCACTGCCTGTCCTTTAGCTGAACAGTGTACCTGTGAGAATTAGTTCATGATTAGACCAGTCAGTCCCCTTCCCCAGGTTATAAATAACCTCCTAACCTCGGGGGGGGGGGGGTTCTCATTCATATTGCATGTGATGGCTGTGGCCCCCGCAGCTTCTTCACTCAGTATCCAGGCTGAAGGACAGGGGATTCATAGGACTTGTGGTGGGGGAGAAGAAGGGGACCACCAACTTGCCAAGGCCTTTAAAGAGTTGGCCCAGAACTTCTCAGACCTGGCTTGTGTCAGGTCTTCCTCTTGCTCCAAATAGGCAAAGTGAGTCACATGACCAAGTCTGGCATCAACAGGAAGGTAAGTGGTGTCCTTCCACATAGGACACTATCTATACATAGCACAGCTACAGGCCACAAGTGTTGGTGGTACTTACAGTATTCCACAGGAGCCACGTGATCTGCTTTTCCTCATCGGCAAGTTGGGTTTCTGTTCCATCCCAAGCAAACATACTAATAATAACTTGTCTTTTCATCGTTGACATGTCATTTGTTTCAGAGGCACAGGCTGCTGGAGAGAGTTGTAAATATTCCCCAAACTTACCAGAAACTGCAGATCTGCACGGGAAGAGCAATAAATAGCAAACATCCCCATGACCCTTTCTAATGTCCTTGGTTCCCCCCATAAAACTACCAGGGCCATACCAAATTGATTTAAAAATATTCTCTCGGATTGTAATTAGATTATAAGAACACTTCAAAAGAAACAAACAGCATTGGTACCCAGCTTGGGTTCATTTTCCCCTTGTGGGTGCTAGAGTTTTGAGTGGAAGGGTCTTCAACTTGAAGCACGCATATTTGCTGTGATATTTTGAAAGTCTTCATAGTCTCTGAGTGAATGAACGTTTTCAGTTACTGGGCCCCACAAACGATGTGGCCAGTGTAGCTAGGAATAGATTACTCCTCCCTGGAACATTTCCCCTGACACCTCCAGTGATGCCAAGCCCCTCTCCGGTGTGCCCTCGTTTGGCCCTGAGACTCTAGCCCTTGACACCTCCACACTGGGATTTCTCTCTATCCTCTCTTCCTCTCTGGTTCACAGGGTCCTTGAAAGCAGAAGCAATGATGAAGTTATCACTTGATTGCCCACATTTGATGAGTAAATNATTATCTGATACTGGGCAGTACCTTCATCAAGTTTCCAGTCTTGTGACTTTTTTTTTTTTAATTTGCAGAAGAAAAACCCCTAAACCAGGCCTAGGGTACACACCTAGANTCCCAAAGTTTGGAGGTGGAGGCAGGAAGATCAAGAGTTCAAGGCCAGTGCCAGGTTGGAGCCTGGGCTTATGAGCTCCTGCTGGGGGGTGGGGGAGGTGGATGACACAGTAGCACACCTCACCACCCCACAGTGTTCTTCCCAGATCCCTGGAGCAGATAGCAGGCAGTCAAATGACNGAAGCAAAGTCCCCTTTACCTTCAGACCGCTATGACTGTCCTCAGGAGGACATGGGATAGAGCTGCAATCTCAGGTCACTTGGATCTGTCCCTAGGTTCACGGTTGTCCTCTCATGAAGTATAGAAAATCATATGTAGTAGTTCCTTGATTGTAATTCTTGAAATTTCCATGCTCTGCCAAAAGCACAAGACAAGAAACAAATGCAAATTAGCACGATCCAAAGGCAAAGCTGGAAATTTACACAGCATACATTATTCAGATCCCACACAGGAATTAATGCCTCTATTTTCAACTAATCAAGTCCTTCTGATTCACAGCAAGTAGTAAATATAGAATAAATTTCAACAAGCCATAAAAGGACCTGCAGCTCTCTATGTCCTCTTATCTCTGAATGAAAATAAACCGGAGTCTGTGGCACTTGTATTGGAAAGAATGCTGGGCAGTTAACCAAAAAACAAATGGGGAGAAATTACTACAGTGTTAGCATCTCTTAGATGGCCACAGGCAGCATTGTGACACACTAGCATGCACACACACATACACATGCACACACACACATGCACACACGCATGCACATGCACACACTCATACACGCATGCATGCACTCACAGGCTTGGGGCCTCAGTTCAAAGGCCTGAGTTCAAATTCTGACAGTTATTTGCTAATAGTATCAGTTTGAGGTACTTATGAAAACCTCTCTGAGGCTGTTTCCTCCTATATTAGATATAGATGGTGATATCTGCCACCTCACAGGTTTATTGAGAGTGAGGAAAAGGTACCAGTGAGCAGGACAGCACCCACAGCCCAGGAAGCCAAGGTGGCAGGTTCCACATCTTCCCAGTGTTCCAGAGGCCTGATTCCCAGAGAGATCNGCATTTACTGCTCTCCCATATCCCATTTTCCTCTTCCCCACCAGATTAGCCTAATTAATGATGCCATTAATCACAAGCCATAGTGACCAATAAAATAGCTTTGCAAAGAAATACCCAGAACCTGTAGGTTTCTCTACTGACAGAGAAACTGCATACTTTAGAAATAAATGAGTGAACGCACACCAAGGATGCTCTCTCTGAAAGCCGCTATCACTGAGTAATCAAAAGAGGTCCANTAAATGAACAGAAGCCTTGCTTTGCCCTACTGGGAGAACAAATGGTGCTCAAAGAGGCACCTTATCCAATGAACTTCTTACACTCATTCCAAAAGAATTGTTCTCTGTGACATTATCCCTCCCTGTTACTCTTAATGTCCCTCACAAATAATGTTTCATATTAAAAAAAAAAACAGTAGTAAAGCTATAAGAACATCTTCAAATACATATATCAAATATTCTCTGTGATTACTTTTTCATGTAATTCAAGGAGTTAAAAAACCTTAGAAGCAACAATTACCAGCAACTGCCTTGACCAAAATAACCAAATAGTTCCCCAGATCTTGACTTGGTGTGGTTGTATAGGTAATCAATAGAATGTTAGTATTTCAGTAACAGCAGAATTTGCTGCAAACCAAGTGTAAATGTTNTCAACAAGCATCCGTTGAGTAACTATTCTACATGGGCATGAACACTGTGACAGCAATGTCATAACCTGACACTAAATGCTCCAGCCAAACATAGCTTTCCTTACCTCTGGAGAGTCCCAGGCCTGAAAACTGAGCCTTCCACTCGAATGGGAGAGGCAGAAAGATGGTCAGTCAAAACCCCTGACATAGTTTCATCCCAGAAGCCCTAATCTTCTAAGCTGTTAAGATAAAACAAGCAGATCCTTNGTTTCAGGGCTTTGGATGTTTGAATGAACTGTGAGACATGGGATAGGCCAGGCAGTGGTGGCACANGCCTTCAATGTTAGCACTCAGGAGGCAGAGGCAGGATCTCTGTGAGTTCGAGGCCAGCCTGGCCCACAGAGTTAGTTCCAGGACAGCCAGGGCTACACAGAGAGATGCTGTCTCCAAAAACCAAAAACCAAAACTGAAACAAAAACAAACAAGCAAAAAAATTGCATAAATCAGTGAACTTGAAGTCCTATGTCACATCCAAATGCCACAGTAAAAGGGTGGNGGATANGGGTGGGCTCAGTGCCACAGTGTTTACCCAACACTGAAAATAAGTAAATAAATAAGCAATATTAAGGCTCTTAATATGAGGTNCACAGATGGACTACTGCCATGTCCAATATTACATGCAAAAATATGTATATCTATTTGAGGACATTTTTCTGGGTGAAAAGGCCAGATTCTGGAAAGGAGCCTTAGTTTCTCTCTGTGTTCCTCCCACGACCCCCTTTGTCTCTCAGGACTGATCCCTAAATTCCACTGCATTTCCCCATCTGTAGCTCTACTGAGCTGCACACACACCTGAGCCACTCACCCAAGGGGCTCCCGTTTACCCTAAGTGTTCTTATCATCAACTCTGTAGGCCTCTGTTTACATTCTGGCTTGGTTATCAAAGAATGGAANGGTTAGTTTTTAATTAACAGTCTTCTAGCAGTTTGATATATATTTCTTAGCAAGAAACCCTTCGTATCTATTGGTAATTCTGATTTGCATAAAGAGCTCTCTTTATCTTTTGTATGAATTGGTAATTCTGATTTGCTCTCTTTATCCCCTCACTCAAATGGCTAGCAAGTTATCCCAGCACCATTCATGAACAGTTCGTTGTTTTCTTAGTCACCTTATGACATGCTGATTCTTCATATGTATTTGGCCGATTTTGAACTCAATATTGGTTCCATTTTCCTGTCTCCTTGGAGCTAAGACCACGCTATTTAACTACTGTATGTAGTTTGTTTACTTGTTTTCTGAAGTGCAGGGGATTGAANCCAGGGCTTTGCACTGCTAAGTAAGCACTATCACTGAGTTATACACAGTCTACCATAGTTTTTACTATCCCAGATAACTCACCTTATAACTCACCGACTTCAGAACTTATTCTCTGGACACTCTATTAATAATTATTATTAATAACTCATCAGCTCACTCCNACCTCCGACTCCTACACTTCCTGGTCTGTCCCCTTCTTCACTTCTTTNTCCTTAACACATGCCACTAGCATTCACCTTGCGGATTTTCTTTTTTATTGGCCGATTGTTCATATCTCCAAGCTACCTTTAAGTTCCATGAGAACCCGAATTTGGGTCTATTTGATTGATTTTTNAATCACTATTCATAAAATACTGTCAAGTTCAGAGTAAAGTCTCAACATATTTGGTGACTTAGTGACTGTTTGACAGAGGAAAGCCTACCTTCAGCCACAGTTCCTTTCTGAATATTCACCAGCATCTTGTGCACAACCATTCTTCTACTAAATTAACTTCATGAGTGCAAAACAATATCCATGGACTTTTAATTGCATTAATGTTAACCAAATAGATTCTTCTGAAAATAATAGAAACTGTTACAGTATTGTATACTCCCAAGTAAGAACCAATCATTCTGGCCAAACTACACATTGGTGCAAGTCTTTAATTCCAGAACTGGGAGGCAGAGGCAGGCAGATCCACAGTTCCACACCAGCCTGGTCTACATAGTGAGTTCCAGGACAGCCAGAGCTACCTAGTAAGACCCTAACTCAAAACAAAAAAAAAGAACCAGTCAGTCATCAAGTCTTCGCTCATGCCCTTCAATATGGTTCAACTATTTCTTTACTAAGGACCCATATGTTTTATAATATGATTACTTCTAATCATTTTGTTATTCATTCATTGACAAATGTCTATTTCTGCCTACTGTCTTTACTAAACACTACTCTAGAAGCTTTGTGTAAAAACGGTCTTTGCCTTTACCCAGTTTGTTCTTTGAACAATGAAGTTCTGTTTTCCTTTACTTATAATTGTGAAGGCTGAGGCTCTAACTCAGCTGGTAAACGCTTGCTTTTCACCGACAAGGTGTCAATCATCTGGATTCAATCCCCAGTACTGTAAAAATAAAATAAATAATAGCAATTTTAGTTACAAAAGCTACTGTTTCTGACATTTTAATTTGTAACATGANTACTTACTAAGAAGTTAACTTTCTCAAAAGTAAATTCACTTACTGTTTCTAAAAAAAATATTGCAGCTGGGTTTCCTGTCTTACCAAACAGACCATCATGTCACATACAGATACCATGGTAATTCCCCCTGCTCCTTTCCAAGATACACATTCCTGTGTTACCTTTAATCCAGCAGCACAGGGAAGTGCCCAATGAAATTTATGTATCTGTACTTGCATTTCTAGAATTAGTTCCATTTTTATAGTCAGGGGAAATAATGACATATTCTCCTTTCTTTGTCTTCCACAGGTCACTGTGTAACTCTGGCTGGCCTGGAATCCGTATATAGACTAGGCTGGCCTCCAGCTCACAGAGATCCACCTACCACCACATCAGTGGTGTTGGCCTGTGCCAATGTTAGAAATTTTAATCTAAGGGAGTTAAAACACTGGATAGGATTCAATTGACAGCTGCACACAACTGATGTAAAGAGATTTTAAGAAAATAGTGGGTTTCCCCCCTTTCCTGGCAGATTGCTGTGAAATTGATAAAAGAAAAAGTTAAAATTGAATTATATTTAGGAAACTGATAATTCTACTGAATCTAATTTTGAAAACAAAACAAACAAACAAAAAAACTGGAAGAGCCATGTGTCTCCATGGAAAGCTAAGAAACATCAAATCTACCTCTCTACACTATTTCCTATTTACTAGCTGAACACACCTTAAAATTGGTTCGGAGTTCATTTGCGTGGCTACACACTAAAATAANGCTGTGGAAGTTTTACTCCACGTCTCTAAATGAGGATTTTCAGGGTGCCACATCTGACTTCACAAAATAAGACAGAGACGAAGCACACTGGCAAGCACACCCGTTTCTAGAGCTGAAGAATACAGAGGTCAGTGCTCTAGCAAACTCACGGAGTTGATTATGGGGCTGGACTAGATCCTGTTGCCAGCTGCACTTCACACAGTCCTCCACACAGCTTTGTTTCCCTTGGCATCACAGCCTAATTAGAAATACTCAAATTAGGGGCCCAAGAGATAGCTCAGAGGTGAAGAGCACTGGCTGCTCTTGCAGAGACCCCCCCCCAGTTTGTTTCCCAGCACCCACATAGTGGCTCACAACCATCTGTAACTCTAGTTCCAGGGAATACAACGCCTTCTTCTGACCTCTGAGGGCACCAGATGCACACTTGGTGCACAGACATGTATGCAGGCAAAACACTTGTACACATAAAGTAAATAAATCTAAAAACAAATTAAAAAGAAAAAAAATACTCAAATTGGCTTCCTTGGCTCCCTGGAAGTTTCTTCATTGTTCCCTGGCATATTAATTTGGTAGGAAATTATTTCTTACAAAATGTACACATGGCTTTTGATCTCACAAAACTGTTTTCCTAGAGATTTAAAGAGCTAATGTGTGTTTGCAAAGAGTAACCACCTACAACACTTCTGTGTGTAAGGAAGTAAAGTGGATGAGTCTTCCTGAACCAGATGCACATTCCAGTCATTGGAAGCTAGGCACACCCATTCATTCGAAAGTGTCACAAAGCACTCCAAATCACATAGGAAGGAATATCTGAATGGAGCTGATAACAGCCAGGCCTGAGGAGGAAGCACGGCGACCCATTACAAGCAATTGGAAAGTTCCATAGAAAAAATGGCACAGCAGGAAATTCCTGACCAGTAGTGTAATCCTTTACACAAATGCGTTGGCAGATAAGTGCATTTTTATGATGCTGCTTCTGCCTGCTGCCTCTTCAGACATGTCACCTGGTACAAGGATTCTAACTTCATTCTAACTTCATTTAATGGTTTGATTCAATAAACTGTGGCTTCATCTTAGTCATCTCAAAATACTCTTGGCCTTTGCAAAGTAGACGAAGAGGTTAACAACTAAAATACTGGATGAAATTTGCTTTAGGTTGGTCCCTAGGGAAATCATTATGTGGAGGATTCGATAAACCATACCCTCATTTGCTACCATGTAGGTAAGACATTAGGCATGGATGCTTAGAAATGTAAATTAAGGCTACAACTGCCGGGCCAACTGTCAAGGAGATGCTGGGAGGGGAGAAAAGAAAGTAAACCGATAAATACATTGTGTTCTGCGGATTTGAAAATACTGGTTGAAATTCTTACAACACGACTGTACAGTATTATGCCCCTGCGGATTTGAAAATACTGGTTGAAATTCTTACAA
>LZPO01034861.1:598036-608314 GCA_001675575.1 Neotoma lepida
CATTCTAAACCACACATCTATTTGTAATAGTGTGCTCATTGTCTTCCTTCCTCCAGCACACTGTCTGTGACCTTCGCCATTTCAGGATGAGTAACACAGTGTCACCAACATGTGTTTATGAAGCTATAGGCATCTTGTAGGAGATTTCATGGTTATTAAAAGCAATAAAGAATGACAAGGACAATTCTATACTATAATACTGCCTGTCAAGAGAAAAATGTCACCCTTAACATAAAGTACCCAGAGGCATAATTAAGAGGTGACAGAGGAATGGTTTTCTGGGTACAGTAGTGGGAAAGCTGGAGTACAAGCCTGCAGCAGGAGGAGACAGTGTCTCTGGAGCATGCTCCAGGACAAGCAGTCCTCTCCCAAGCGTCCAGGTGACAGTCATGAGCTCCACACAATGTGGAGCACAAGGGATGGCCAAGATGGCAGCATTCAGAAAGGGGAGCCAGTGAGAGCCTTTATGAGGCAATGAGGCCAGGAACTTTCCGACTTTCCTAAAAGCATCATTATGAANCCTCCAGGCACCTACTAAGATCATTAAAGGAATTTCAACTTCACAGTTCCTGAACACTCCCTGCTCCCAAACACTGATCCATACAGTCCCCACAGCACTATAAATAAATCCCGCCTGAAGGTCTCCTTCCTGTTCACATGCTTCNCCATAAATCCTGCTCATATCTTTACTCTTTTATCTAACTTTCATCTCTGTGATTCCTGTCTGTCAGGAACAAAAGGTCCAAATAAATGGGCCTCCAGACGCCTGCTCAGTTAACTGCTCCCTGAAAACGGCTCCTTTCCCAGGAGGAAAAAAAAAAGAGGAAGTGTCCCTGCAGGCCGACATGGAGCCCATCTGTGGAATGATGGCCTCAGTGGATCCCCACTATTGATGCAGCTCTCGAGCTTCATAATTCTGGGATGTATGGTTGCAGCAGAGAAAAGTCTTGGGAGAAGCCCTCCGAAGGTTCCTGTCATGTCACAGGCCCCTTCTCAGAGAGGTAGGGACCAACCTGGGCAGCTGTAAGTCCAGAGGCGGGGAGGTGACATCAGTCCTCCTCAGAGTCCACGGTGACTTCAGAGATGGAGCAGTGTCTTCTCACGGGATTCTTTTCATCTTCCAGAAAGTTCATGGTCCTCACTTTTCCCATCAGTATCACTCACATGTCAAGCTGCAACTTGGAGCCCAGCTCCTCTAGTTGGTAGCATGTGACCCCTCTGTGTCTGTTTTCTCACTTTTTGAGAAGAGTATAGTCCATTGATTGCTATTGTGTGCTATTGAATTAAATTGGTTCAAGCCTAGAAGGTGCTGAAGCAATTGCTGGAGCCCAGTCGATTACAAACGACTGTCAACCACTGTCTGTTATCTGTACCACTGGCAGCAGTAGTATTACTGTTCTCTGTCACCCACACAAGTGACCCCCCTCCCTACACTGCTGTCCTTTCACCTCTTGTGGGTTTGGACACTATTGTCAAGTCTATGNAAGGGAATGAACTCTGTAAAGCCTGGTGCCAGTAGCTGGGACTCCCAGGAAGGTTTTATTATCTCTTGAAAGGAGGCACTGCATGTTAAAAATGACCATGACATTATAAAAAATCATAAACATATCCGAGATTTGAATCTGAGGATGCACATCATGCTTGAAGTAGTCACAAACAACNGGACCAGGGGAAACGCCGACATCATATCACTGTCCCAAATTTCCTCCTATTTTTCTCTGTTCATGATTCAGAGATATGGTGCAGGTGTTTGGTGAACTCTGACAACATCTGTGTTTGGAACAACACCCCAGAATCTAAACTAAATCCGGTACCCAAACCCCTTCCCTCAGAGAGAAGTCTTGAAGACTGGACAATCAGTTCTTCTCTTGGAGTTCCAGCACAATAAGCCATCCTGAAGAATATTCTGAACACCATAGGGAACTAAGAAGGGCATCACTACACAGGTTGACGCATTCCTGTCCACTGACTATGGGTGTAGGCTCCAGTCCATCAATGGCCAGAGGGTGACTGTCCTCTACTATTCTCTTCCATCCAGTCTCTCTCCCTCTTACATGCATGCCTCTCTACTCTGGTACCCTAGCCACCAGGANGGATTTTCATTCACATAGAGTATCTGTGTTACTTTCCTGCCACCAGAGAGAAAGATCCAGATATCAANGGATGGAGGTGGTGAAGAAAACATTACATGCAATAATCNGGTGTTGGGAGAAGCCACTTAGATCTCAGTGGTTAATGTTGCTGTGTACTTTTCCTGCCTTAATAAGCTAAACAGAGTCAGTTCCCTTGCCAGCTTTGAGCTGGCCCCCAAAAGCTTTTTCAGTTGCCATACTACCCTAGAAAAGTAGCACCCCAATCCCCTTAACCCCACTAGCTAGATTTGTTTTATTTTTTGCATTCAGTAGAGTTTGAATTAACTTTTGTAAGTATTACTTGTCACCCTTCCTGACATCGTCCCCTCCCACCCTGACCAGCCACACTAGAACTCTGTAATCCCGCTTAGGTGTTCAGATTCACCAACATTCCTCGGGAGGTATCTAGCACGGGCAGGCTAACTGCAGAACCCCACTGAAGGTGTTCATTGATTCATCACAAGGCTCTGAACTGCAACGTGGACAGAATCCAGTTCTGGAAATACGGTCCCAGAGAGCCTACCCTTCTGACTCCTATGACTTTTCCCATATACCATCCCACCCCACCCCCCACCATCTAGAATTCAGTCAGCCTTGAATTCCTGTCTTCCTGTCCCTCTCTCCCCAGGCCCCGGAAATCCTGTCCCCTTGTGGTTTCCTCCTCTCATGCCCACCTGACCTCCCCACATCTAACTGGCTTCCAGCTCAAGCCGGTGCTTCCTCCCCAGTCATGCGCCCTTCCCCCGTGTAAACGTTCCCACCTGGAAGCCTCTTCCTCAGCCCTCCTAAGGGCTTTGATCTCCGCTGCACAACACGGTTTTTAGGGTCATTCAGCTTTTAGATCTTTTAGGGTTTCACGGTCTTGAGATTGGCTAAAAACTATAGTCGAAAGAAAGCCAATATACTGTCAACGTTTAGCATTAACTATCAAAACTGTATAGTTAAAGCCCTCTACTGTACCATGTTTATTGTGTTATTGCCTCTTGTTTACACACATATTTCCCTGACCAGAATGAAAGGGCATGTTTGTATCATGTGTTAAAGAAGCGACTCTTCACAAATTGCATTATGATGGTACACACTGGGTACTAAAACTTATCAACTGACACTGTGCAATGCGAAATTCACTTGCCTAGTTAATGCAGAGCCTTGTTAATGCAAATATCAGTCATTTAAATAACAATCCCACCATTTTTGCCACATCTGATATGATAGGTCCTACTATTTAGACCACTTTGGTATTTTGTTTATATTGTTTGAGACAGGGTCTCATGTAGCCCAGACCAACCTCATACTTGCTATGTAGCTGAGGCTGGACTTGAACTCATTATCCTTCTGCTCTCTCTGGAATGCTGAACACAGATGTGCAGCANGTCTGGCTTTGTTTGTGAACTCTTTTCCGAAGATTCCCCCCACCACTAAGCACAGGTGCCATTAAACTCCCCCAAAGATGTGAAGCTAACCTGAATTCATACATGTCCTCTTAATTGTGTAATGTGTTGTAAGTTCTGGGTCTCAAGGGACTGTGCAGTCTCCTTCTTCACCCTCTTGCGTTCCAGCCATGATGCAGAATTGCTTGTGCCAGATTCCCAAGAGACTGCAGAGGGATGGACAAGGCTCTGCCAGTGAGTCATTCTGGCCACCTCTGCTCACTGCCAGATGCGCTAGTATCTGTTCCTGCTGCTATAACAAAATATCTGAGTCTGAGAACTGCATACGCAACAGAATGTATTTCTCACAGATGTACAGGCTGGGAAGGCCAGGATCAAGGTACCAACAGATTTAGTGTCTGTCAAGGACTCCCTGGATACCAAAATGACACCTTCTTGCAGCATCCTCACATAGCAGAACAGTCGAACATGGTCCCCAATGCCTTATAAAGGGACTAACTAATACAGTTCAGAAAAGCAGAGGCCTCATGACCTAACCATGTCCTAAAGGTCNNACCTCTTAGTCCACCACTTTAGGTGTTAAGTTTCAACACAGGAATTCCGAAGGGACAACCAGAAGTAGAACTTGAGGATTCTTTTTTCTCTCTTTTTTCTCTAGCCTAGGCCAACCTTGAGTTTCTGATCCTCCTATCTTTATCTGCTGAGGACTGAACTGACAGACATGAACCCCCATTTATATGGTCCTAGGGCTCAAACCCAGGGCTCATGCACGCTTAGCAAGCCCTTTACCGAGCTACACCCCCAACCTGAGCTATTCTGAGAAATAAAGCTTTCTTGTACCTTCAGCCAGACAAGCTCACAAGCCACAGGAATGACCCAGCAGATATCAACTGTCTACCCCAGGCAGAACCAACCCACAAAATCCAGCTAAGACACTGTTCTTTAAAGCACTATGTATTGAATGTTGATTGTCACCCAATAACAGATAATATAAGAAAGATAATAAGATATACCAGAGTGATACAAACTGAAAGAAAAAGGAATAAAATAAACAAATAAATAAATCATACTATGAAACCTAGTAATTCTTGACACAAAATTCCTGTATCTTGTATAGGAAGGCAGGTGTAAACAAGCACCTCCACTACTCAAACACTGGCACATGGAAGATGCTGTATTAACCTAACAAGCACTAAGGTNGGCAGGCAAGNGCGTGGACATCAGGGTTAGGCCTCCTGTGCCACAGGTACAACGCTAACCAAGAAGGTGTGTGGACAAGAAAAATCAAAATGTAGTCTTNAAGAGGAGATGGGTATGCAAATCACTGTTGCCCACTCACCGTGGGAATTGGAACTGTGCAAGTTTTAAAATATAAATAAAACCTTAGACACAATCCCAAGCCCCTGATATGCTGTGCAAAAACTGAGGGCTAAGCAGATATAGCTGGATGAATAATTTCCACCACATTCTCCAGAGTCCGTTGGAATACACTCCACAACTTGAGAAACAATGGACCAATGGTGGAAAAATACTGTTACTGGGTCAATTATTTCTATCTCAAGACTTCTCTAGATTGTCTGGACAAACTTCACCATCTGGTAACTTCGGCCTCCTTGTTCTTTATGACACTCTGCTTTGANATAGCCATCTGAAAGCGCTCTTACCTGCTTACCAAACTCCCTGAAGAATATTCCCACATTTTAAGATCTTTGAAGTTAGACACATATTGTATAGCTTCCTGTCTTCTATTATCAATAAACATCTGATGACTGAAGAACCTTCTAGAAGCCCTGCAGGAAGTTTCCCAGCTGTCCAGGACTGATTAAAACTGTTTTCTCCTGCCTAGACCATGAACACCGAGTATGTATTTAACCTGAAATTTGTACATAACAAAACAATTAGGATAGGCGCCNTGTTCTTCCTGGAGACTCACTAGGGGTACAGCCATCAGTGTGTCTGGGGTGGCACTTGAGTCTGTTCAGGTCCACGTTGAATATTCCTAACAGCACGGGCACTGTCTATTGACACACTCACANNGCCTCCACAGCCCGCACACTGGGCCCTGAGCCTCTGCTGGGCATGAGCTGCTTTCCTCAGTGCTGTCCTGNTCTTCCAGCACAGCAATTCTGTTTCCTTCTGAAACTTGAGCTCAGTGAAGATGAGACCTCTGGAAATGTTAGCACCCTCATCAGAATTGTTCTTCAATTTTTTAGCTTGGCTGTGAACTGAAGGAGCTGAAGCCTCTTCTGTTCAAAGTGCTTGAAGGTTTGACATTTAAATTGATCTTAAAATAGTTTTTGCATGAAAAACCAAGGAAGGGAGGATTGTGGTTTGTACCTTGGCCTGAACTTTTATATGAGTGGGACACAAACAGTGGCGGTGTTGAAGCTGGCTGCAGGATTTGCTGGCTTTGATTAGGGCAGGAGCAGCCCAGGATCCAAATAAACCCATAATTCATATGACTAATTCTAGCTTTCACCTAACCCTCCACCCCACCCCCATCCCCACCCAATCAGCATATATGGAAATGTTCCTAAAGTCATTTTACTCTTCAGATGACTGATTCTCCTNATACTCTGCCTATTTCCACAAAAGAAAAGGGTTTTGCAGAGGGAGGGACGGCAAAGGCCAGCAAATTCACCTGAGCAATCTTTCTGCTAAGGGATGGAATAAAAAATCTTTCACTCTGAAATGTTTGGAGGAAGGAGGGCTTCTGAATCATAGGATCAGAGTGATGGCTCTGAAAACATTTCATTTATACATATTCAAACACTAAGTTTTTGTTGTTGCTGTTAGGTTTTTCAAGACAGGGTTCCTCTATGTAGCCCTGGCTGTCCTGGAACTCACTCTGTAGACCAGGCTGGCCTCAAACTCAGAGATCTGCCTGCCTCTGCCTTCAGAGTGCTGTGATTAAAGGCATGTGCCACCATGCCCAGCTGAATTTTTTTTCAAAATACCATTTAACCTAAACTTTAATTTTTAAAGCACATTGAAGTATCATCTAAATACACTCCATTACAGGTACTGTTTCCATTCTTAAAGTACCCTCTCCTTCCACCTGTGTCAATGAAGTTTTTTAATAATCCCTCCCGTTATAATTAGGAGATTGAGCTGACTAGCCAGGATATGACAAGCCAGTCTACAGAGACTGCACACAAACTGTGTCCGTGCAAATGAAAACAACTGCACTTGGGACGTACACCCTGGGTAGCAGATTTTGAGAACGTATCATAAACTGAGCAACTGCCTGAGATATGTCAAGCCCCATACCCAGTGACTCCATTTGACAAATGCTGTGGCAACCCTTGCCACACCGAGCAGTTGTATTCGGGCTAAATCCTCANATCCATTCTCTTAAAGCTCCCTCCAAAATTGAACAAAATAGGCTCGCCTGCCCCCATGTCTGTCTGTCTGTCTGTGTGTGTGTCCATGTTTTCCTATGTTGAATGTGGAAATTTTTAGATGCAAATCTTAACCAAACATACCAACATAAACAACTAAAGAGAACAGGGTGGCTGTAGAGGCAGACCAGAGGCCCTTAATGATTTCTAGTTCATCGAGTCTCTAGTTAGGGGCAATGACCACAAGCACATGAACTCCGNTTCTTCCCAGAGCTAGAGAACACAAGGAAAGGGTGGAGTTAAGTTACTTTAGGCTAAGAGTGGAGGAAGGAAGTACTGAGAGAGAGTAGCATTCTTGATGTTCTGATGATGCTCCAAGGCCCTTACTCAGCAAATGGAGAGATGAGACCATCTGTGCATTGCACACACCTGGAGCCCCCTCCATCTGGTAAAGGCATCCCTGTGCAACTTAACAGGCTCTGCATTCACACAATCATCCCTGTGGTACCAGGAGGTCCGATGCAGAGAAGAGCCGGAGAAAGACAGTAAGTCTTAAGGGTCTTTGGAAATAAAATACCCCTTCCCTGCATCCTTGCTCCAACCTGACAATTGTGAAAGGACCCAGAAAGGGACAAACTGGGTTGAATTTCCTGCTCAATCACTTACCAGCAGGTGAAACTTTGTTAGTGAGCCAATGTTTTAAAAGCTTCGGGATGATGTCAAAGTACTGCTTACTTTAGCAGGACAAGGTGTTTAGGTGAAGAATAGAACAGGAAGATCATGTCCCTCTGTGTGTGGCTTGAAGAGGGAGGCAGAGCCTGGCCATTAATGCAGCACACTGAGGGCATGTAGCACACAGAAAAGCCATCTGTACCTTCAGCTCNCAAATGCACCCANTGTGGTGAAAGGCCTGAGGGGCCACATGGAAAAGACACCTATGTCCCCTCCAAACACAGGCCTTGGGGTCCAGACCCCAGCCTCCCTCTGGGACATGGGTGAACAGCCCATACTCCTATCTTGAAGCCATCCTGTCCTTGCACAGTGCAGCCTGCCCATGTGCTAGCATTGTCCTCTGGTTCTTATGGCATCACGTAATTTATTATTCTCTACCAAATCATCCCAATGAGCAAACATTCCTTCGCACAGAACTCTCCTGACTGACACACTCCTCCAGCCACCACCCCTTTCTCTTCCTTTTTAAAGAAAAGCTTGACTAACGGGTAGCCTCCAGGTGCTCCAGTCCAGCTCGCCCTATTCCTTCTGGAAGACAACCTAAGCAGTCTTCACCACATTACTTCATGGAAATGGTTCTTGCTGAAGTCGCCCAATGACTTCCATGTTGCTACATCTTGGAGTCAGTCAGTTCTTGGGCCACTTCTGNCTCCCCAGTCAGCAGACCCTAGTCCACTTGATCACGCCCTCTTTTTTTTTAAATCATTCAGTTCCTGAAGCTGAAGAGATNGCTTAGCAGACCCAAATTCAGTCCCCAGAACCACACTGGGTANTTCACAACTGCTCCATTGGTTCTGTGCTCTCTTCTGGATTCCATGGGCACCTACACACATGTCACATACCCACACACAGACACACACCAACACATAAGTAAAAATAAATCTTTTTTAAAATACAAAACATCTGAAGAAGCCCTCAAAACTGCAGGGGAAATTAGGGGCACTGAGAAACAACAGAACTGTGGACACTATTTTCTTCATATAACTCTACTTGGCACAGCAAGAGACACAATAACAGAGGGCTTAGATGCCTCCTAAGATAGAGTGTCACTTTCCACTTAAAATAATACATTTTAAGTAAGGGCAAGAAAATGTTCACAGGCTGCTGAGTTTATGTGAACATACAGAGTTCTGAGATCCTGTCTCANAGGCCCACAGCCCCNAAGAAGGGGTCTTAGCTGCTTTGGGCCTGCTTCCAAGACTGCACAGTTAAGGCTTTTAAAGCTCAATAGCTAGGACTGGAGAGATGGCTCAGTGGTTAAGAGCACTGGCTGTTCTTCCAAAGGTCCCAGATTTAATTGCCAGTGCCACATGGTAGCTCACAACTGTCTGGAACTCCAGTTCCAGGGGATCTGACACTCTCATACGGATATACATTCAGGNAAAACACCAATGCATATAAAATAAAAATAAATGAAACATTAAAAAAGCTCAATAGCCTCCACTGACATGTAGAACTTTTCATTTCTTTCTTCTCCCAAAATTTGCAAGTTTGTTTCTTATTATACCCTCTGTGAGCTGATGCCTGGATGCATTTTGTTTTCCTCAGTGAAACATAGATGCTGCATAGCTATAGCTGTTAGAGGTAAAATCACCTGGTGGTATTTGGAAGCAGAAACAAAGATGCTGTTGCCAAGGTAACCCCACATTTTTCCAGTGTTAGGAAGAGCTACCATGTTTCCTATGCTCGAGGGAATACATATAAAAAGATTGGCTTAGTGCAGATGAATATTTACTACTTAAAAAGAATACCAGTTTCTTTATAGACCTGTGAAATGTATTTAGATTATTCATATGCCTGACAAAAACATCTTATCTTTCCAGGGCATCAAGTNTCATCTTTCTTTGCCAACAGAATTGAATGCATCCAGTAATAACTAATATTTTATGCTACCCATAATATATCATACATCTCATTTTATACATTAGAAGACTTAGTAAATATTCAATTAGCACTTAGTATTTAAAGAAAGACCATTGTGAATTCTGTGTAGAAAGGCACTTACAGGATGAATACATCAGTTCTGAAAACTCTTCCTTCACAGTAGAATTTGAGAAATAGAGGCTAATCATCTGAGACCTCAAAGGGTGCACTGGAATTGACAGACCCTTAGGGCAGCCTAGGACTGAAACAGCAAGGAAGAAGCAGTCCCACAACACAGGGGACAAAGCAGAAGACAGGCCACTAACCCAAACATCCTGCCTCCTTCCCTTCCTGCCTCCTTCCTTCCTTTCCTNCTCATCTGTTTATTGAGCTTCTCTGTACTAGGCACTGTGACCAATGCTGGGTGTTTCTGTAGGAGGTAGGGGGCTGGTAGAAATTAGGCTCTGCAATAAGAAGCGGGCAAGGTAGTAGGCTCACCTTTTCTTCAATTGCACTAAACTTTATTTTTGCAGATGTTGGTGCCAGTGAAATGCTCACCAGTGAAAGGCAGAGATTTCCTCCTACTCTATACTATTGTCCTCTGTGTGAGAGAGAGAGGCAGAGACAGAGACAGAGACAGAGAGATTTGAGCTGAAAACCCTAAGAATTTTATGTCATTACAAAGATTCTCGTCGGGTGGTGGTGGTGCACACCTTTAATTCCAGCACCCGAGAGGCAGAGGCAGGTGGATCTCTGTGAGTTCGAGGCTAGCCTGGGCTACCGAGTGAGTTCCAGGAAAGGCGCCAAAGCTACACAGAG
>LZPO01034861.1:630662-671367 GCA_001675575.1 Neotoma lepida
TTAATTTTTTGCAGCCATTATGTGGACGTGGACCCTGAAAACCAGAACTTTTTACTTGAATCAAATTTGGGGAAGAAGAAGTATGAAACAGACTTTGTAAGTTTACAAATCCTATTCTGTGCCTGGCTTTATGGAGTAAAAGAATAGTGTNACTTTTAGATTTCAAATCTAACTTGCCCGAAGCTGGTTTTCTCCTTTTAATTATTGTTATATGTTTGGTTATCCTTTCCCCTCTGTGTAGCATCCGGGTACTACTTCCTTTGGAATGTCAGTATTTAATCTGAGCAATGCGATTGTGGGCAGTGGAATCCTTGGGCTTTCTTATGCCATGGCTAATACTGGAATTGCTCTTTTTATGTAAGTATGTGTAAGTAGTGAGCCTGCCGTGCAGGGCAGTTAAATATGATAAACNTAGTTTGGCTCCAGAAAAACGGAATTTGCAGTTCAAATAGTTGATCTAAAAATCATGTAAACTTGATGTGTGAGGAAATCCGAAACTCTGTTTTACTACATACTGTACAACATCGAGACAGCAAGTTAGACAGAAGATCGGGTAACACTTAAAACTGACAGATTAAGGCCGGTAAAAAGAACTATTGAGTCTAGAGTAACTACCGTTTGGTTAAAAACAGAAGCCAAAATTATACAGTAAGTGAAGCAGTTCCAAATAGGTTTCATAAGTTGACAGTCTCCCCCCAAACCTCTGGCCCTTACAAACATAAGGAAAAGAAAGTTCTGGATAAAGGTATGGTGATATTTACCTAGCCTAGAACATATTGGTTTCAGGACAAGTGAGTCATAATTTTCAGGATGCTAAAAAGCAAATTCACTTTTTTTTTNAATGATTTTCTAGATCTGTATGATGCCTGAATATTTTAAATAAGAGCCTACTAATTTTTTTTTAAGTTAATTAGCTGATCCTCTGCTTTCCACAATTCATGTTTGGAGGTTGGAAAATGGTTCTTACCCATTTTGGGGTAACTGACCCTTAGGGAATAAGATTGAAGAGTAATGGGCTAAAAGTGCCAGTCAGTGGTAGAGGGCTTGCCTAGCATGCCTGATTCCTGGGTATGATTCCCAGTGCTGTCAGACAAGAAAACAGGTAGCAAGAAAAAGTAATTTCCAAGAAGCAAAGCATGTAGACGTTTGAGTGTATAGTTTTCTCTGAGTGTATAGTTTCAGACTGCCTGTAGATATATGGCCGACAGTTTCTGTAGAAGCCCCTCTGATGCCACTATGATCATACACGCAGATGAGAAACACATACTCTACAACCGTCCCTTCCCTTCATGACAGTTATGTTTTGGTTAGCCGATGGCTACCTTTTACTCAAGTTACTTTGTCGAGCATGATAAAATGTTCATGAGTATGAAAGCTCAGCTGGGAAATTCCACACTAATGTTAAGCCTGGCTTTGGGTACTAGAAACATTAGGGTGAGGATTTTGGGGGCATTTCTTGCCAAAATGAAGCCTCAGGAACTTTAGATGTAGAACATCCTGAAATTTCAGTTTTTGATGGGAATCTAAATGGCTGGAATCAAAGTTAAGTATCTGAAGCCCTTCTTAGCTCTTGCCATGAAAACTGGAAGCAAGTTAAAAATGCTACCAATGTGGTTATTGGTAACTGTTTCATACTGAAAGTAAAACTTACTGTGTTACCCTTGAACTTCTGGAATTCTACTTTAATAGCTTACTTTGTGTTTGATTAACCATTTTAATAAATGGCTAAATGATACCAAGATTGTGTGAGTTTTTATTCATTATATGAGTTTTTATTTACATTTTGTATATATGTAAAGGTAAAAGCCACATGCTCAAATGGCTAGTTGACCTTTTAAGGAGAGTTAATCTTGAGGTTGAAAGTGACCTCGAAGGGCATGAAATCCATTGTCATCTCCGTGTAAGACATAGTACCTAATTTGTTTTATTTATTTATTTTTTTTAATTAAATCGACTTTTTCCCGAGAAGTCAAGCAAATAGTGTCACCTCAGTACTGGGTGTCCTAACAATCTGACCTTAAGATGGAAGTCACAGCCTGTACTGTGTGTGCTGATGCTTTTTGTTTTCTTTTATTTTCTTTAGCCAGCACTTTACATAGTGTACAGTTTGCCCATACAAGGTCAAAATTCATGTGGCTATCTCATTTGCATATTGGCTGGGGTTTTTTTTTTCCCCCTTTGTTTTAATCGTTGCCTTGTTTGCCTTCATGGAAGGAAAGTGGAACTTGACTGAGAACCCTATACCCTCAAGGAACACAGTTCAGATCCCTTTCATCCTGCCTTATTCTCCCTTTACTTTTCCAGTCCAAGTGGAAGGGTGGAGCTGATAACTCTAGAGTTCAGGATTCTTCACTGTGGGGTGTAGCGTTTTTGTGTCTTCATGGCTGTCACTTCCCTGATTTGGTAGTAAATTTTTTTTATAGCGTGACGAAATGTTAGTTCCACTCATCTCCTTTCTCTTAGTCTGTCTGGTCCATGGGGTCTTGGCCCTTCCTGACCCATCTATTGAATGGCATAAAAAGCCTTGTGGACCAGGTTTAATGGCAAGTTTTAAGTGAAACTGTTAGAAACCCATGGCAGGCATATAGATAATTTCGGTACCAGAGCCAGAATGTAAGTTTCTACTCCCTGGGACTTGGGGCTTTGCAGAGTCTCCTGCATTTGGCACAGTGCGGACATTGCTTTTAATACTATGAAGCTCACCTGGTATCTGCCAGTTAGTGTCAGACAAGAGTTAGGAGAGGGAACACTGCCAGTGCTGTTCTAGACGGGAGGTGTTTTTAAGTCGCCAGCTCTGCTTATTTATAACTACGTGCTTTTTCCTTTTCTCAGAATTCTCTTGACATTTGTGTCAATATTTTCCTTGTATTCTGTTCATCTCCTCTTGAAGACTGCCAATGAAGGAGGTATGGTAGCATTCTTGATCCACCCCACGTCCACCCCCCCCCAAGTAATTTCTGCCTATCCTGATCTGAGATGGAGTAGAGCTTTCAGAGCGCTTCATTCCTCTGTGTTCTTCCATGCAGGATCTTTATTATACGAACAGTTAGGACACAAGGCGTTTGGACTGGCTGGGAAGCTGGCAGCCTCTGGATCGATCACAATGCAGAACATTGGAGGTGCGTTTGGAAAGGGCACTTGGGGTAGGCTTCATGTGGTAGCACAAGGTGGTGACACATGACTTGAGTGTCACAGGCCACATTTTGCACTTGTAATGGTTTAATTTTGTTTTCCTCCAGCTATGTCAAGCTACCTCTTCATAGTGAAATATGAGTTACCTTTGGTGATCAAGGCATTAATGAACATTGAAGATACAAATGGGTAGGTGCTAAGTAAGGTTACTCCAAAGAAACAATTGCAGATTTTTTTTTTTTTCTTTTTTTGGTCGAAGTTGGATATAAAGCAGTTCATCAATAAATTTTCCACAAGTATTGTCAGTGCTTCTGACAAGGAAGTGTCCCACAAACTGATGAGGACTTTTGCAGCAGTTTGCTCTTAACTTGGACTAGCATATAGAAACACCTAGCTTCAAAACTTTAATAGTGCTTAAATTCATCTCTGTTTATATTGACATTTATTATAGCTGCTGAATATAGAGCTGGTTAAGACAGAAGGTTTTTTCCCCCCAAAAAAACCCCAGTCATGCTTAAAATAGTTAATGAAGAAAACCAGAACCTGTCCAGCTGTACTGGAGAATGTTAAGTTTCCCAGCAGTCACTCCTCCCAGGGAGGAGCAGGGCCTAATGTAAACAGCCGAGGCTCATTTGCTTCCCAACTTGCACACAGTTGCTGCCTCAGAGCCGAGAAGTGTGGCTCTCCACTGTGCCCTCAGAGACTTAGTTGAACACGCTGATCTTTCAGCATTGTTTTTCTGTGGGGTCCTTGTTACTGCCTCGAGTGGAGAGGAACCCATGGAGAGTTGGAACTTGAAAGTAGTGCTTTGAAAAAGGAATGGCTTTATTTTGAGACAGGGTCTCCCTGTTTAGTTCTAGATGGCCTGGACCTCAAAGAGATCCGCCTGCCTCTGCCTCTGGGACATAAGATGGAAGTGCATGCCACTACCATGCCCAGCCAGAATAGGCCTTGGTTACAAAAAGAAAAAATAAAACAGTACCAGAACTTAGGGAACATAGAGTTTTAGAAATGACCTTTTAACTATTTTTTCTGGCATCAAGGTGGGTCAAGGTGTTACTGTGATAACCTGAAATAAATTCTGGTTGAGTGGGGCTTTGGTGCAGTCTAATTTGGGGGAGGAGAGTGGTTGCCTGTGCATCTTAATCTAAGTGGAAATTTCCTTATTGAAATGCTTCATGGATAGACCTGCTAACAAATGTCAGGAGAATCTTACTGTAGTCCTCCTTTCCAGTGGTAGAAATTGCAAGCGAGAACTGGAATGTTGATGTCCAGTTTTTTTCTCAGTCCCGAGAGATAAGCTCACTGGCTGCACAGAGCAGCCTTGTTCCCTATGTTAGTATCAAGCTTTAACAAGCGTTTTCTGTTATGAATGAGCTGGCAGTCTGCCCAGAGCAAAGAGTGGTGCAGAAGCGACTGCTTTCCATCCTCCATCTCTAACCTGACTGAACGACGGCTCATGAAACGTGGTTACAGTCAGCCCTGTCTCCAATAAGGGATACTCTTTTTCCCCCCAAAACCGTCCTTTCCATGTGCGGTGTGTGTGATTCCCGAGTTAGACGTGTAGTTGATTTTTGTCTTTCCTCTTCTCATTCAGATTGTGGTATCTGAATGGTGACTATCTGGTCCTGTTGGTGTCCTTGGTGCTCATTCTTCCGTTGTCGCTGCTGAGAAATCTAGGTGAGCCAAACACATTTCTGTTTGTTTATTTTTGTTGTTGTTTTCAAGACCGGCTTTCTCTGTGTAGCTTTGAAGCCTGTCCTGGAACTCGCTCTGTAGACCAGGCTGGCCTCAAACTCTGAGATCTGCCTGCCTCTGCCTCCCAAATGCTGGGATTAAAGGCGTGCACTACCACTGCCTGCCTGGCAAGCAAGCAATTTCTAAAGGGTGTTGGAGTGAGCCTCTCACCAGCTACTTAGTGGTCGGTCTACTAGAAATTACTGAAGGCTAGGAAGCTCTCAGCACCTACTGCTGGGAATGGCAGTGGGACAAGACCCTTTTAAAATGTGGCAGCGGAGCCCCCAACTGGTCACCACACTGCATTGGTGGCCCTAGTGTCTTGCGCTCTGTGTTCTCCATCCCTGTTTGATTAACCCAAAGCCCGTCTCTTCCACCTCTCCAGGGTACTTGGGGTATACCAGTGGCCTTTCCTTGCTGTGTATGATGTTCTTTCTGATTGTGGTAGGTAATGGTTTTTCTTATAGAAAAATCGCCTCTTAAAGCTCTGTCCAATTACTCAGCTTAATTAATGCAAAATACATTTCAGGTGATTTGCAAGAAGTTTCAGATTCCTTGCCCTGTGGCAGCTTTGATGGTCAATGAAACTGTGAACGCCACATCAGCAGAGGCGGCTCTGGCACTCCTGGCATCCAACGTGACATCTAACGCCACCACAGCCGACTGCTGCAAGCCTCGTTATTTCATCTTCAACTCACAGGTAACGAGTTGCAGTCCTGTTTTCCTGGAAAGAAATTTTTAGGGAAGGACAGGATAAAAAGAAACTGCCCGTTAGGAATTTTAAAATATCTCTTAAGATAAATTGAGACTGGGTAATAGATGCCTTTTAGGGAAAAAAGGAGAACTAGACAGTAGGTTCAGGTTCTCTTGTAGACTAGGAATACAAGCGAAAGACAGGCATGGCATCAAAGTAGCACATTTCAGATGTCAGATANTGGTCATACTTGGTAAACAGAATTGAAGAATCGGAGTTATGCAAAAGTGACTTACTCTGGGCTTTGGTTTTAAATCCCTGAAGCCTAGCTGGGAACTGACGAGGGTGTGTCTTTTTCAGACTGTGTATGCCGTGCCAATCCTGACGTTTTCTTTCGTCTGCCATCCNGCCGTGCTTCCCATATACGAAGAGCTGAAAGGGTAGGTGATCTTTTCTGACTACGTTGACTGGGGACACACAAAACAGTAGGTTGTCCCTTGCTGTCTCCATTGACCCTCGCACTCTGCTCTCTCTGCCTGTGTAGCCGCAGCCGGAGAAGGATGATGAATGTGTCCAAGATTTCCTTCTTCGCCATGTTCCTCATGTATCTGCTTGCTGCTCTCTTTGGATACCTGACATTTTACGGTAAATAATGCCTAATTTAAGAAAGAGAGAGACTCATTTGTTGGAATGAAACTGGTACTATCCTGTGTATAGTTTTACTGTAAAGAGTTCCAGTCTGGCTTAATCAGTAATTCCTGGGGTCCAGATTCAGAAGCAGACATGAGCCATTTGGTGGTGTTTCTGTGATGGCCTTGCCTCTGTTACGCTCCTGCTGCCTCTGCTCCCATCTTTAGCTGTGATTAACACAACACACACATGTACACACACACACACACACACACACACACACACACACACACACACACACTAAGCCAGAGTGAGATTTAGGTGCTTAGCCCCTCTTCTTACTGGAGGTCATGTGGCTAAATCTCGGTATTTAGAAAATTTTTCCTCCAATGTTACTTTAATTGCATTAGCCATAATTCCAGATTAATCTTATTAGCCTCTTAGTTTACAGTCATTTTGTGAGTAGCTAATAATTTTAGTGCAGATTTCACTGTAAGGTAGCTTTCTTCTCGATCCCTAGAGGAAACCACACTGAAAGCTTTCTCTGGTCTGTTGTCACCACAGGACAGGTTGAGTCGGAATTGCTTCATACCTACTCCTCAATCGTGGGGACTGACATTCTTCTTCTTGTTGTCCGTTTGGCTGTGTTGATGGCTGTCACCCTCACAGTACCAGTGGTTATTTTCCCGGTAAGTAACCAACTGCTCCTGCAACAGCTTGGATGAGTCTGGGCATGGAGATGTAAGGAGGGAAACTCACAGTAAGGCCACATTGAGGATGATTTGTCAGGGGTGAATAATATAAAAATGAATGAAATAAATAAAAAGCGGTACTTTTTCCCCCCCCAGATCCGGAGTTCTGTTACTCACTTACTGTGTGCCTCGAAAGAGTTCAGTTGGTGGCGCCACAGTGCCATCACCGTGTCTATCTTGGCCTTTACCAATTTGCTTGTCATCTTTGTCCCTACCATCAGGGATATCTTTGGTTTCATTGGTAAGTCTCAATTCACATGCCTGGAACATTAAGGCTTAAAAAACAGATCTGAGTTCTCAAAGGATAAACGTCCTTTTCCAGGTGCGTCGGCNGCTGCAATGCTGATTTTTATCCTGCCATCTGCCTTCTACATCAAGTTAGTGAAGAAAGAGTCGATGAGATCTGTGCAAAAGATTGGGGTAAGTGAGAGGTGACCGTAAAACCAGTAGTTACTTTCAGTCTCTTCTGAAGGTTTAGTAATGAAGTACTTATCAGAAGAAAAGGCAGGGAGGGGGGCCGAAGTTAGCCGTGCAATAGATAACGTACATGCCGAAAGTTACTAAAGAGCAGTGTAAAGGTATTGGCATAACTTCGTGCCCTGTATGATGGGTGCCAGTATGCACATCAAGTGTAGACTATGGGAAAGTGAGGTCTGTTCAGTTAAATGAGACTCATCGGTCTCATTCTTGAGTAGAGCTTTGGGTGCCTTCTCCATCCGAATGGGTTCACCAGGGTGTATTCATTCTTTGGTTTGGTAGCATCTTGTTTCAAAGGGGAAACTAGGCTAAGCACAAACCATGATCTTTGGAACTAGAGTCCTAGCAGAGGGTACTTAGGAATAAAGGACTACCAGCCCTACTGCCCGCTAACTACTATTCTATTCTGGTCTGAAGAGTGAGGTTAGGAGTAAATGGGGGTGAACTTTTCTTGGGGAGACAAACTACTGAGCACAGATGGCGCCTGCAAACTAAGGTCTAATGTGGGATATTTGTACACTGTGAAGGTTACTGCTGTGACTGGTATAATAAAAAGCTGAACAACCAATAGCTAGGCAGGAGGTATAGGCGGGATTTCCAGGGAGAGAAAGGAAGAGGAGGAGAGGAAACAGGTGCAAGATGGAAGCGACGTAACGCCACGTGATAGAACATAAATTACTAAAAATGGTTCAATTTAAGTTATAAGAGCTATTCAGGAACAAGCCTGAGCTATAGGTCATGCTTTCATAATTTATTTAGAAGTCTTTTGTCATTATTTGGGAGCTGTCTGGCGTGACAGAAAAAGACTCATTACAGTCCAGCTCCTTGAATCTGTGAGTTAATTACAGGGACATGGGTAAGGAATGACAGGTGCACTGAAGAAAATGTCCATCCATGTTCTCTCCAACTCTCAGAATTGGGCTTGATCTTGTGACTTAATATTTGCTCAAAAACAAAACAAAACAAAAATGGCACATACAAAAAAAACCAGTCTAACTCTGCTTCAGCAGGAAGGCTTTTTGTTTGAGGAAAAATCAGAAATTACAGAAGTTCAAAAGGCTTCACCAATAAGGCCTCTTGAGCTACAAGTAACTATTTGATCACTTAAAACAGTTGATATTCAGTCAGGTAAAAGCACACTGGAACGGATGTGATGTGCATCCCGTGCTGACGAGCTTTCTCTGCTTTTTGCAGGCCCTGTTGTTTTTCGTGAGTGGCATAGTGGTGATGATTGGAAGCATAGCCTTGATCGTCTTGGATTGGGTACACAATGCCTCTACAGGTGGCCACTAATGGCACCACTCAAACTTAATGGTCCCATCTGCCACCAGTGTTGAGTCAACACTCAACTTGCTCAGAGATTTCACCTGATGCTTTTGGTTCACTTCCTTTTGAAGTGCAGATTCCTCGCTGGTTCTTCTGGATGCAGAATAAGTGGAACTTTGCTTTTCGTTGTGTTTTGTTTTTTGTTTTATTTTTTGTTGTTCTTTTTGTTTTTTATAGTGGTGATTCACACTCCTGTCTCTTATACACATCTAGATGTGTATAAGAGACAGAGTCTTGGGTTAAGGGAAGTGACTATTTATTCCATTACAGAGAATGGACGAACTTTTAACTTTTTATCAAGCCACATGCTTGGCTGTGTCATTGTTTAACTTGGATATTTTATGATTTTACTTGAATGTGCCTAACGGAACCATTCGATGTGAAAAACACTTAATTTACAGCAAAGTATTGAAATAAGCATTGAGAAAAAAACTTATTTTTTGTACCAAAAAAATACTTTAAAAGACCTCAGAAGCACTATTTTACTTTGAAGAAGTTGCATTTTTTGAACTTTATCCAGAACCAGTTGTCAATAAACTCCGTAAAAAAAATTTCATTGATATTTAAAAGTGAATATTAGTATTATGAAATTATTTGCCTTTTTTGTAGGCATTATAAGCCAAATACTTTTTTACCCAAAATCATTTTCGGGAAAATGTTAAGAAATATTGTACCATGAATTAGCATAGTTTTGTTTTGTTCATTCAGATTTCATTTAAAGGATAATTGGTAACTACTGCACCAAATCAGGTGAACTCTGTTCATCGCTCTCTTTGCCTCCAGGTAACTGGTTCATTAAAACTAAAAGGTTTATGTCTTCAACCTATGAGGCTGGAAAACAGTGCAGATATTTCTGTTGGAAATGAAATAACTGATTTTGAGGTACCAAATAGTTAGTGCAATTGGGTAAAACAGGGTTTATTCAGTTGCGTCCGTCTCCAGAGTTGTATTGTCAGCTCGGGGTCGTGCTTTTGGGCCAGCCCTTTAAAACATTGCTTCTAGAAGTGAAAATGAGCATCTGATGGCAGAAGGCCAGAACTCTCCACTGGGAAGTGCAACTTTCCAATGCTCATCTACTGGAAGCGTGATTTACTTGACAACACGTGGCTCAATTGTGTTCCTGCTGTGTCTACAGTAGAGGTCTGATCCACAGGCTGCACCGAGGCCAGCACACTGCGAGTTCTCGTCAGAAAGACCACTGGGTTTCCCATGCAGTAAGCTTTTCAAAAACTCGCACTGGATTGTCATCTCATCCTTTGTACAATGCAGAATTATTTGTTTACATCGAACAAATGATTAGTTAGAGGAAAGAGTACAACCTGGTTGTGCTTAGTTCCTGGTCCAACTGCATGCTTACCTTTCCATTTCAATTCCAGTTAAAAAGGAGAACATTACTTTCAAGCTTGGCTTTAAGAGCACATTTATTGTATGTTAACGGTGTATGGTGAATATATTATTAAATAATGTGGTACTTTGCTCATCGGGCATAATGTCTAAGATCTAATATACATAATTCCATTAAGTGGTTGAGGGAAGCAAGTGGAATCATCAATTGGCCATCTGGCTCTTGAGGTTATCTCTTGAACTAAACATTTTTAGTTTGAGGCAAGAGGCAAGGGCCAGAAGTGTGGCACACATGGTTTTTTGTTACACAGTCTTGTATTGTATATGTGGTTAAATTCATAGGCAAGATGTGTCTGCTATTAAAGACCCTTGCAGGCTGGAAGACGTCTGGGTAAGACCAATGGTCCATTTTGTCCCGAAGAAGTCACCTCTGGGGACCATCTCAAAGCAAAGGCAGTGAGAAGACACTCTATCATGCTGCTTTCATGTCATTCAAATCCAGAACCTCACCTGTAGTTCAAGAATTAGCATTTCCNCTTAAAGTCCTGGAAAGAGTTGCTGATAAGACCTGCCAGGGATGCTGAGAAACAAACATCCAAGAGAAGGTGCCATGGCAACCAGGAAGAAGTGGAGGAGAAAATCCTGTTCCCAGCCAATCGGTGTGGAGAGACTTTCCAAACCTTTTTGTGAGGGAGCACAATATAAGGTTCAAAATGAATTTTTTAGGCCAAATTCCAGCGCTTGGGGCTGTTTTGTCTGCCTTGAGGTTCCTAAATTGAATTTCCACTCACGAGCAGTCTTCAGTATTAAAACCACTGTCCTGTCACCTCTTTGCATTGCAGTCTTCCATGGACATTTCAGTTATAACTGTACTGTTATTTATAGAGCAGCATTAATCCATTAAAGCTAACCTATTTTTCAATATTTATGATAAACTGTACATACATTGTCCATATGTATTTGTAAATAGATTGTATATACTGTTAGAATGGGGTGTCTTGGGTTCAAATGTATATATTCCCATAAGTTTCTTAACTGCATTTTGATGAATTTACATTATATATAAGTCCCCAAAGTACTTGTACAGAGAATACAATATTAGAAATTGACATTGTATAAATACTGAAATTGAAAATAAGTTGTATTTGCAATAAACTGATTAGACATCAATTTAAGTTAAATCTCATTTAAATTTTAAATGAGGTCTAAATTTTCAAAATGCAGTAGCTACAATATGCTATCAATGTCAAATGTGACTATAATGAAAGATGGGAGAGCCTTTGTTGTGTATATAGTGTAAATGTCCCCACTTGTACTGTTAGAGGCTGACATGCCACTGTGGCTTGTTGGCAAGGAGTGCCACACCGGTTTCAATGAAACAATGTATGTTTGTTTTAACTGAACTAAAATAAATAAATGCTTAATCCTGAGCAGTGTTCTTTTCTTTCAGATAAGTGGGATGAGACAGATCAGGTGCCTCCTAAAACCTGCCCAGCACTCAAGAAGTGTCCACATAATGGGATTCCAGTTATGGAAGACAGCTTGGGTTTTACAAAGCATCCTGGGGTCCTGGTGGAGATTCAGGCTTCTCTCTGCGGAGATAACCACCCTTTTCTAGTGTGGCAAAGTCCACAGCAGTGCTGTTTGGTTTTAGGAAGCTACCCTGGTGCACACTTAAGGAATCTTTCTCGATAGGTCTGAGAGGAAGTTAGGTTGGTTTTGATGGGTGTGTCTTGTGTGACAGCAGGTTTTTCTTAGGAACCTGAAAGGTAACCACAGATAACTCAGGTATGGCCTGAGCCTTAAAGGCTTAGGGCATAAAGCAAAGTAGCTTGAGAAGGTTCCATAGACAAATCCCTGAGGAACTAAAGTCCAAATTGGCAATGAGACTACAAAATGTGGCACAACTCTCACGTATCGCATTCGTTGACATCTACTGTGCAGTTGCCATGGGAATGATGTCGTGTCAGCATTGGTTCTGAGATGGTGCTTTCTTTTATGCTACATTTTAAATACCAGTTTATTTAAAGTTAGGAATACATGATGGTAGGTCCACTTAGTATGCAATGGCACCCTAACCAGTGAGCCAGCCATTTCCAAGGGGTTCCACAAAGCCCATGGAACATTCAAGAAATACTTAAGCCTGAAGAACTAAGGCTGTGTGTCTTGAGTTGGACATCCTCTCACCTGGAGAGGACTTCACTGCGTTTCTGGAAGGAAGGTGAAGGAAACCAGTGACTTAGCTTAAGCAGAAAGTGCCTGGTAGAACTTTGGGATGGGAAGTTGGAGAGGATTAGACAAATGTGACTTTGCAGATATCAAAAATAGCTTGTTCTAGAGACCAATGACAATCATAACAGATCCTTGCAGTCAGAGTCTCAGCTCTCAACTTCCTCAGTTTCTCCAGATAAACGAGTTGGCCAGTACAGAGTCAAGCCTGTACCCTGATCTCTTCAAATACAGGTGGCAGGGCCTGGAGCCAGCTCTGTGGTGTGAATAGTTTTCAGAGGAAGGGTGTGATGGTGATGGTCTAGGGACCGTGACACCTGTGTTCTATTGTTTGCACTGTTTTGAGTACCCATGAAAACCCTTCCAGTCCCTACCAGTGTGGGTGGCTCCTGGCAAGAAAGACATTGCCCCATACATGTCATAATAAAACAATCCCATGATGGCAATAAACTCTGTTCTTTGGATTGCCTTTTTTATAAGACAGTCACACAGGACACCAGCTTGCTTTTATGACAGACCCACTCATCACCCCCATTTCTGGCTACCTCATCACCCCCTCCCATTTTCCTATAAGCTTCACGTCTTCCTTTTCATGAGTTTATCTACAGTTTCAGCAATGTACTCCACATAACTGTCAAATGAATCAGTGTCCCGTATTCAGTCTTCTAGTCGAAATGAAGCTCACGTTTTTAAAGTAAGAATTTAGCAAATGATTGCAAGATAAATACAGCATGTTGTAAAATTAGTGATTATATTATATATATAATATATATATTATATATATAATATATATATATAAAACAGCTGGGTGCTTTCTCGTCTAACCCATGATCTGCCTCCAGGTGGCAGAAGCCATCTTTGACCTCCGCCACTTACATGGTTTGTTCAAGTCCCTATCAGCTTTGACTGTCCCTCACCAACTGTGAAGAAAGAGTTAACGCAATGAGTCTGCTCACTGACCCTTGGTGATTCCTAGGAATTTGCCATCGGAAGATTCTTTATGTTAGCGTTGAGGATTTTGTGACAGTCACCCTGGAGTAACAGACATGCCATACTGGTTGGTCAGGCTGTTTGGCATGAACACCAAGTTTAACGATATGCACCTGGTTTCATTGTTGGGGGTCTTGGTTTTTGCCAAGTTGCATAGCAGTGTGTTCCTCTGTAAGCAGAGGGGAGGGCCCCCAGGGAACCTTGAGACTCCATCGGGTGGTTTCACACTGGGGTGGTGTCGCAGAGTCAGGTGAAAAAGAAAAAGAGCTCCCCTGTGTGGTCTGGGATAAGAAATGTCTCAGAAGGCTGTGCTGGGCTCCCAGAATCCTCTGCTGTGCGTTTTTTCCTGTTGCTTTAGCTCTGTGCACCTTCCTATAGTAAACCTTGGCAATCAGCATGACCTGCTTTTGTTTCTTAGGAATCTAACTTCATCAGCAAGTGACACAAAAATGTTCTGATTTTTTTTTTTTCCTCATGTTGTCTCTTGTCATCTCTAGGAAGAAGTGATTTTGGGAGACTCAGAACCTCAAGCTTGGAAAGGAAGGTTTCACATAGCACACCCTACTGCAGGCAACTTCAAAAAGTCCCACTGGCTGGCCTGTAAACTGAGGGAATCCGTCTGCCCTCCCAAACCATTTACAACAGCCTGTTGCCTCTCCATTACCAGCAGGCTTCAGCTCTGCCTTCAAACCTGCCTGTGCTCCAGAAATGAGAGCTTTGAAGCTGACCCCAGAATTGACCTTCCAGAGACGACAGTGTACTGGCCATGTGCTTTCTTTTGCATTCAGCTCTTGGGGTCTTGCTACAGTCATCCTTCCTAAGTGGCTTGTCTGGGTGTCTTTCCGAACCACATGCAGTGCTTACCCTGAAAGGAGTTCTGGTAAGTTCAGTTTTTCTAGCGGAGTTGATTGAACATCCCTGAAATAGAGTCCAGTCTATGATTTCGGTTAAAGCGGAAGTGATGTGCCAATGCCTGATGCCTGCACTCAGCCCCCTAATGTCCTTCCATAATGGGCATGAAGGCCCGCCTTCACCCGGGGCCCTACAGAAGACAAGCGCTATCTCCAGCTCCAAATTCCTACAGAGCAAGCCCTCCAGATGGCCGGAATCCTAAGTGTGTGGAGCCACAGGGTCCCCTTACCTTATCAGCAAGATGTGTCCTTAGCTCCTGCCTAGACCCAGTTGCCTTAACTTCAGCCCCACCCAATAGCCTTCTGATTGCCCCAAAGCTCCCAGGGAAGCTGGGTCTCCCTGTGGGCAAACATACACAAATCCTTCCTGACGTCTCTATGGCAGCACAGGTGAAGAAAACAGACACAAATACCACAAAATCTTAGATGATCTTCAGTGAACAATGTTGTCGTTAAAGAGCACTACCTGGGCAGGAAGAAATAGGTGGGGGAGACGCCATAAAAAAAATAACCTAAAAAGCCTGTCCTTCAATTACAGCTAGTTCTGAAGATACCATACACCAGTCCTCACAGCCATCCATTGCTTGAGGATTTGGGAAAATATTCTGGATCCTGAATATATATATATATGCATACATGCATGTATATATAAACTTTATATATATATATTTATATATTATATATATAAGTTACATATATACACTTTCAGGGCTGTAGTTTGATGTTTTTACTGAATATGTAGCAAAATCACACACCTATATATATAAATATATATTTAATTTTTAAAATTAAAATCGATCTACATCAGTTCCTCCTGCCCTTTGATCCCTTCAACCCCTTCAGTGCCCCCCTGCTCCCCTCTAATTGGCCTCTTTAGTTGATACTGTTAATACATAACTCTGTAAATGCAACCTGCTGAGTCACTTCAGTGTTGTTTGTATGAAATGAGTTCAGGGCTGACCACATGGTACTGGGTAACTAATTATGAGGCTCACCCCTGGGGAAGACTAACTCTCCTTCTCTAAGCAGCTATTAGTTGCCCATAACTAACATATTTTAAAAAATGTGTGTGTGTGTGTGTGTGTGTGTGTGTGCGCGCGCGCGCACCTGAGTGTATGTATGTACACCCCATGTGGGGGGCTGAGAAAAAATCTGGATCCTTTACAGGAGACTTAAGTAGGGGTTCTTAGCCATGGAGCCACCTCTCCAGACCCAGACATCATTTTTTAAAGTGAGGTCTCTGATCAATAATCGGCGATGAGAGGAATCGGCTGTACTGAAGGTACTGGTTTCATGGTGGCATCCCCAATAAACAACCATTCGTTTTTCTCAAGAGGAAACGTGTTAGCTCTGTTCTGCTAAATTATACGTTAGGATGGTTTCTCTGATCTATCACAGTTTATCATGGNTTCACGTTATAGTCTAAACCCCAAAGAAACTATTTCTTTTCCTTTTCTGTTCATTTGCTTTGTATTTCCCTTTCGATGGAGCCTCTGGAGAGGTGGAGCTCACAGTTCACAACCCTGGTACTCCAGACGGAGGGACTGTATTTTTAAACCGATCCCTAAATAGAAAGATCCAAAGAAGGAAATATGTGGAATATGGAAATCCCTGCTGGAAACGTGAAGACCTCATACATTTGAAACATTCTTCTCCCATAAACTGCTCCAAAAGGAAATACTTAGTGTGGACAGCCTGCATGGACAGCAAGGAAGCAAGCACACATTCCTTCTTGCTTGTGGGGGAGAGACAATGAATTACATTTTTTTTTTTAAGCGCTCTTTGTTCTCAGAAAAAGAAAGCACATACAGGCAGGAATTTGCCCCAAAGACTCCAATTTCCAGTAAGATTTTACTACTGTCTTTGTGGGAGAAGGGTTACCAGGTCTCAGGGCAGCAATCCTTCTGTGCCCCATGTCCCTAACCCCTGTCTCTCTCCTGGTTGTAGGGGACAGTGTGACTTTATTGCTGTCAGAAGATGAGTTCGAGTTCTCCTTTGCTATTCCTCACCAGTGCAAAGTTAAGCAAGCTCCTTAGCCGGCTTATGCCTCAACTGACATGCTTTGTAACAAAATGGAACGGAACTCCCATGATTCTGTGCTATGTGCGAGCACTGTATTGACAGCCTCAATCTACCACCACCCCACCAAGAAAATGTCTTTTCTCCTTTAATAATTCTTTCTGTGCATGAATGTTTTGCTTGCATATATGTCTGTGTACCACATGTGTGCAGTGCCCAAGGAGCCCAAAGATCCCTGGAACTGGGGCTATAGACAGCTGTGAGTTGCTTTGTGGGTATTGGGAATCGAACCCCGGACCCCTGGAAGTACTCTTAACCACTGAGCTCCAACTCCAGAAAATGCCTTTCTTCTCTTTTTTTTTTTTAAAAAGATTTTAGTGTTCTGTCTGCAGATGTGTCTGCAGGCCAGAAGAGGGCGCCATATCTCATTACAGATGGTTGTGAGCCACCATGTGGTTGCTGGGAACTGAACTCGGGACCTCTGGAACAACAGTTAGTGCTCTTAACCTCTGAGCCATCTTTCCAACTCCAGAAAATGGCTTTCAACACTCTTTTTACTGAAGGAGCTGGGCCTTATGAGGGGTGGAACTCAGAAGTCCAGATTCATGGATTAATCCCTTCACCTTTAAAGTATTAAGCATCCAATGTTTTGGGTTGTTTGGGATATTAAGTGCCTGTCACTGTGTGTCTCACAGTGAATATTTGGGTAGTTCTGAAAATAAAATACAGTTATTTTTCTAATAAACTTTAGTGAAAAAGGCAAGGCCCACAATACCACATGTACCTAGTACTCTAACCTCATAAAGTTCAAAACAGCTAAGACAAAACAGCAACCTTATTTGCTTTATTAGCTTACCAACATGTTTGATGGCACACAGAAAGAGGAGAATGATATACAAGGCATTCAAGATGATGTGATGGTGGTAATGATGATGATGATGATGAGGAGGAGGAGGAGGAGGAGGAAATATATACTTGATAAGCACAGAGGCAGATAGAAGTGACAATGTTCTAGTTCTCCGGTGTTTGTAGGACAAAGCTTATCCTAAGGACCTTGTCCTTCTAAGGTCCACAAAAGTAATTCTGACACACATGTAAAACACAGGACCCACAGGACATTGCCCATTTTCTGTGGTTTTCTTCACCTGTAAACTGGAAGTGTCGTACAGTTTGACCTAATGTGCCAGCCAACATTTGTCTCTATTCACTCCTCTTAGTCTGCTTGATGGGGTGCCTCTAGACGTGCAGAACCCCGAGTTCATCAGCCCAGGCTTTGAGGAAGATAGGTGGTTTCCAATTCCAATTCCAATGTTGGTCTCTTGTCCCAAGGGTGCTGGGAAAGTGACAGGGTCAACTGAGTTGTTGAAAAGTTCGAATTTAGGAATCCTTCCCTCTCAGCGTACGTAGTTCAGTTAGAGAAGGTGAAGGAGACCAGACATAGACTGATATGTTCGTTAGTGTCTCAGAGCTGTTTCCAGTCCTCATAATAAAGGGACAGGCTTGCCCGGCATGGTGGCACACACTTGTGATTCCAGAACTTGGTAGGCTGAGGGAGGAGGATCATGAGTTAAAGGCTAGCCTGAGCTACATGGTGAAGCCCTGTTTTAAAAAAATAAATACTGTGGCTAGAGAGATGGCTCAGCAGTTAAGAGCACTGGCTGCTCTTCCAAAGGACCTGGGTTCAATTCCCAGCACCCATATGGCAGCTCACAGCTGTCTGTGACTCCAGTTCCAGGGAACCTGAAGTTCTCACACAGGTATACATGTAGGCAAAACACCAATGCACATAAAGTAAATAAATAAATCTTTAAAAAATAAATACTAAAATGACCTTGTCCTTTGGTTACCTGGCCACCATGAGGTGGGTGCCTGGGACTCTCCTACCGTGCTGAAAGGAAACCTCAGAAACTAAGTTGAAGCAAATTCTTCCTACTTTTTGGTAGTTTTTCCTCAGGAAAAACCCAAAACTGCTTTAAATAGAGTGTGGTGAGTGAGTCTGTGGGAGTCGGGGGGACACACACCTACAGGAACCCGGACAGTAAGTGAGTCTGTGGGAGTCGGGGGACACACACCTACAGGAACCCGGACAGTAAGTGAGTCTGTGGGAGTTGGGGCACACATACCTACAGGAACCTGGACAGTGAGTCTGTGGGAGTCGGGGCACACACACCTACAGGAACCCAGACAGTAAGTGAGTCTGTGGGAGTCGGGGCACACACACCTACAGGAACCCAGACAGTGAGTCTGTGGGAGTCGGGGGACACACACCTACAGGAACCCGGACAGTAAGGACTACACAGGTACTTCTGGGAGCAAGGGTCTCATGGGAATTGGGTAAGAGGGCGTGCACCGTAGGACCTGGGAACAAAACAAACCCTCATCTTTATTTTGTCTCTGTCCTGAGACTGTGAGGCTGAGTTCAGTGAGACAGACTGATTTGAGTGTGGCGGCACATACCTGTATGGGCAGCACTTCACCAACTGGGCCATCTCCCCAGTTGGCACATACCTGTAACCCCAGCACTTGGCATATTGAGACTAAAGGGTCTTAGATTTAAGGCAAGCCTGGATTATTTATCAAGACCCTGTCTTTAAAAACAAACAAAATCTTTACTAAATGAACAATAAAGAAGTAAGATAGAGGGCTTATTGGTCTGGCGAAGGAAATTTTAAAGCACTCTGGCCTTCAGGCTGTGGAGTGGTTATTGTTGGCTAGTTTTACAGAAGCTTACAGTGAGGATTTAGAAGAAAAAGCAGAACAGAAATATATGGAAAAACAAAACAAAACAACCCAAACCCTTATATTTAGCCGAGAAAAGGAGCATTTGAAAATTTGGGGCTAAGGAAGGTACGGATTCTAAAAAGATTAAAACCATTAAAAAGAAGCCAAGTATTGTTTACCAGTTTAACAGAAAACAACATGCCTTGTACACATCTCAGAAACTGCTGGGACCCTACCCACCCCAGTCTTAAGAATGGAAAGGTTTTATCATCTCAAGAATTCCTGGAACTTGGCCCATCTCAGTCTCTAGCATGGGAAGACTTCTCTAAGAAGAGTGTTCTCAGGTTCTCAGCTCACACAGGGCCACCAAGGGAAATGTTTCTATGTGCTCAGCCATCCAGATACTCAGAAGCCATGGCAACCAGGGTCCAGGAAGTCTGAGTTGGTGGTAGACCAGGGCATTACCCACAGGATACTGGTTTTGCAGAGATGCAAAGTATGAGAGCTCCAGGTTCATGGAAGGAGAACACAAGACCAATTTCAAAGGAAAAGCTGGGCCAGGCCTTGGGCAGCAAGGCCAGGATTCCTGTAGGCAGGCAGCTAGTTATAGTTGCCAGAGACATATAATGTTTGCTGGGGAAAGTTTTAGGTAGTCAACAGTGCCAGCCCACACAATAGGTCATGTGGACTACAACCAGGAATGGTCAGACTTAGATACCACACCACCATATACCCACACCACCCTATACCCACACCACCCTATACCCACACCACTATATACCTACACCACCTACACCTGGATGTCACAAATGGAGCTACAAGATTTAATGTATTTCTGGTCTTCAGTGTTGCTCTGGACCGTCCCTTTATTGGTATTCTCTTATTCCTCCCCTTTGGGATGGAAAGATCTAGTTTGTGACACTACATGTTGGAAGTGTGTAGCTTGCTTTTTAAATTACAGAGGTTCACAGTTAAGATTTGCCTTTGCCACACATGGTGCTGCAACTGTAATCCTAGTATTTGGAAGGTTGAGGCAGGAAGTTTGTAGCTCAAGGGCAGCCTACACTACCTACTGAGACCCTGTCCCAAATAACAAAAACAAACAGACAAAGACTTGGCTGCAAATCCCAGATAAGTTTTGATTTTACAAAGTGTTGGAACCATAAAAATTATGAGGACTCCAGGAGAGAGGCAGGGTTCATTTGCTTTATGAGCCTTTTGGGGGCCAGAGATGGAGGCCATGGTTTAAGATGCATGTGGGTGTCAAGTTCACCAATAGAGGACTCGTAGTAGTCAGTCTTGATTATTAATTTGATTAGATTAGTGCAGAGCACCCATGGGTGTGTCTGTGAGGTCTCTGCCTTGAGTGTAGAAAACATCATCTTACAGGGTTGGGGTGCGGGCTGAATAAAAAGGGTTTTAAGAGGTGAAAGCCAATCAACCAAGGCATTCTATGTCTAGTTCTCAGCCATCACCAAGAGAACTACATGCTCTACCATGCCCTCCCTATAGGCTAAAAATCTCTGAAATCATCAGCCAAAATAAACAAACAGACAAACATAACAGGCTTCCTCGGCTACTAATAGATCTTCAGCAGCTCCGGCACCGGTCATGGAATCCAGAATTCCTGCTGGCACTGCCTTCGCCCTGCAGGCTCAGGCTGCTCTGCTTGGACCTTGTTGAACTCTCATTCCATTTCTGACATCTGTGTTGCATCCCCACAACGGGGCCCTATCTATAGCCCGTGGCTTGTGATGCTTCTCAGACACTGGCATTCCTACAATCCTCGGACTGCAACTCTGCAGTCCACAAGCCGCTCCTCACACTGCAGCCACATCAGGTTTTCCCCAGGACCAAAGTAGTCGTGTCACTGCTCTCTGTCCCTCTCAGCATAAAATCTCAAAACCCTGTGACCCTTTGTGACCAGGACTCCTCTTGCTTCCCCAGCTGGGTGTCAGTATGCTCAACCGTGTCTCAAACCACAAAGAATCATTTGCAGCAGTCAGAACTCTCATACTTAACACCTTTGTCCATGTCTGGACACTGCTTCCTGCTCTTCCCCTGCTGAACAATCCCCATTTTTCATCAAAACTGAGCCAACTATCACTTCTTCCAAACACTCTCCTCTAACTGCCCTCCCATTCATTCTCCTGTTTCCATTGTTCTTGTGTGTGGCCTCAGTACCATGTCTTAGCACATGCTTCTTTGTCCATGGAAGCTCACGGAGACTTGTACCCTTGGTCTCCGCAGCCCAGCATCAAGAGGCACCAGAGTTGGGTGCTGTACTAATGTTGACTGTGTTAGAGAAGGGCTCCATTCCAGCACTTTCCACACCAAGTCCTCAGCTGGGTCTTGCCAAACCCTTAGCAACAGACATGTCAGTCTCTGAGACAAACATCAAGCATCTGAAGATGCTGACAGCTCTAAGAATTTCTCAATCAAGCCTAGTATCAAACAGCTACAATTTGGGCTGGAAAAATGGTTCAGTAGTTAAGAGCAGCCCTGGCTGCTCCTCTAGAGGACCCGAGTTCAATTCTCAGCACCTGTATGTTGGCTGTCAACTCCTCTATCTGGGGATCTGATGCCCTCTTCTGGCCATCATGGGCACTGCATGTACATGGCACACAAGTGTACATGCAGGCAAAATACCCATACACATAAAATAAAAATGAATAAATCTTAAAAAAAAGAAAAAGTCCCAACTTAATATGGGAGACTAATAATTTAGTCTAGCAACAAAGGGTTAAAGAGAATCCACATGGGCAGTTGACTCTCATCCCTGCCCTAGCTATGTGAGTATGAGATGGGGGCAGTCCTAACTGGGTGAGGATAGTATTGTGGAAAAATACAGATACCAAAGTATTCATCATTTTATACCAGTCACAGGTATGCCACTTAGTGGAATTAAGTCTATTCATAACATTGTGTAGGTATCACCATTATCCACCCCTAAGAATCTTCCATCATCCCCAACAAGACCTTATTAGATTCCATTGAAGAGTAACTTCTTGCCTCACTTCCCTTAGGTAGGTTTTATGCTTTGATGTAAAACGTTCACCACAGGCTAAGGTGTTTGAACATGTGGCCCCAGGTGGTGGCGCTGTTTTCGGATGCTGTGGAATTTAAGGAGGTGGGGTCTAATTGGAGGGAGTGGGTTGTAGTGTTTGGAGGTTGAGGTTTAGAGCCTCTCCTGGCTCTTCTCCCTGTTCTCCTGAGATGTGAGAAGGTGAAGAGTCCTGGGTGCACGTTTCTGCTGCTGTGGAACTATCTGCCATCACATCTTCCCTGCCATGATGGACTCTGTCCCTCACACAGTAAGTCATAATGAGACCTCCCTCCCCTGAGTTACTCCTGTCAGTTATTTTGAAAAGTAGCTAACACACCCGGTGACGGTCAACTTTCTAAATTTCCAGGCACCTATATGAATGCCATCGTATTGCTTTGTGTCTAACCGTGTTTCTAGATTCAACCATATTGTAATGTATTTCAAAATCCCATTCCTCTTTGTGGGTAAATAATATATTCATCTGTCTGTGTGCCAAATTTTGTTTATTCATCTGTGGATGGACAAAGAAGATGCTTTCTACTTTCTAACTGTTGTGAAGAATGCTACAATGGGGCAGCTGAGGGGGCCCAAGGGTGTAAAAGCGCTGGTCTAGTAAGCCTGACAGCCTGAGCTCTAACCCTGGAACCCATGGAGAAAGTCAACTCCACAAAGTTGTCTCCTGACCCTCACACAAAAGTATGGTGACATGTGAGCCCACACATACATCATGCACACACACACTAATAATAATAATAGTAATAATAAATTTTGAAAAGTAATAATGTTACAAGGAAAAGTGGCATATGAACATCTGCTTTCCTCTCCCTGCAGGAGTAGCATCGCTGGCTCACATGCCAATTCTTTGTTATCTTTTTGAAAAACCACTGCATTGTTTCCTGCAGCAGCAGCAGCAGCAGCAGCAGCATTGCATACTCATACCAGCAGTGCATGGAGGCGGCAACCTCCCCATCTCCTCAGCAATACCTGCTTTCCTTTCCTTTTTCCACTACAACCACCCTGCTGAGGACCATCGGATAACGACCATCTTCAGCTTCCTGGACTTGATGGTATAATTCAAGGAGAAGATCTCTGGGCAGGAAGAAAGTGTATTTCTTTGCTGAACATAGCTTGGAAAACTAGAGGGTATGCTAAAGGGGGTGGCAAAAACGAGGGGAAATGTGGACAAGAAAGGTTTGAGAGTGGCCAGCAGGGGGAAGGAGAAGGAAGAGTTACAGGGCAGAAAGCCAGTGTGGCATATGAGAATAGCTGAGGGAGTTTTAAAAAGAGAAACGTTAAGCTAGGCATAGTGATGTGCACCTGTGACTCCAGATCTCAGGACTGGAGACAGGAGGATTGCAAGTTCAAGATCACTCTGGGCTACATAGTGAGATACTGTTTAAAATAATAATAATTTTCGAAGTTAGGTTTTCTTTCTAAAAAGAATTTGTTTCTATCTCTGCCTCTCTCTTTCTCCATCTCTCTCTGCTCCCCCTCTCTCCCTGTATGTGTGTGTGTGTGTGTGTGTGTGTGTGTGTGTGTGCACAACATGTACAGCCAACATGTGGAGGGTTAGAGGACTACTTTGGAAGTTGACTTCTCATTTCACCATTTGGGTCCTAGAGATTGATCTCAGGTTGTAAGGCTTGGCAGCGAGCATCGTTACCCACTGAACCATCTCACTGGCCTTTATTTTATTTTCTTAAACAAGATGCTATCTAGAACCTTCTGTAGATTTGGGACAAACAGAGGGAAAGCTTAGTATGTGCAGATTCCACTTGGCTGGGTACTATCCCTTTCCCAACAATCCATTCGGCAACCTAGGACTCCAGCCCGTACACATCAAGCTGAACGTACCCTCGACTCCAAACAATACGGTAATACAATACCGTACTGTTGACAATACAGTAAAACAATACAACGCCTTCCTAGAAACCTTCAGTAATTACTCTTTTGTGGTTAGTTTCCATTCAAATGTGTCCTAGAACATAATCTGAAAACTGGTTTGGGGTTCATCTATAGAAAGGCAACTGTGTCTTTTGACTAAACGTTTAGAGAAAAATCTCCTTTACCATCCTAGGCCGGTGCATGTTTGGGCATGCGTAGTATTAAAGTCAGCTGCATCATGGGAATGGGCAAGCTTACATAACCCAAGCCTGTCAATCAAAACAGAAAACCACGCATTCCCCACTCCTAGCAACCAATTCCTCATCCCGGACCCCTTGACAAGGAATCCCAAAAGGAACCAGGGCTGTCGAGCAACATGTTTTCTCTGCACTTTCCTTTGAATAAAACATCCTGGTACCTCACTGTGTGCCTCTTCTTAAATCTTTGAATAGGACATTGAGAATTTGGAGACATCTGGTCAAAACAGAAACCCCTTCCGAACACTCTTCCCAAGGTAATCCCAACACATTGAATTGGGCCACACACTTTTTAAACTGTATCCCAATATGAAAAATCCTGTGCTATTTATAAAATACAGCTTGCTGCAGAAATTGGAAAATCATCAAAAATGGTGTTTAAAAATAGGCTGTTGAGCATAAATTTGTATTTAAAAATATCTCTGTAGCAGCCCATATTATAGCCTCAATAAACTTTTTTTTAAAAGATTTATTTATCATGTATACAGAAGAGGGCGCCAGATCTCTTTACAGATGGTTGTGAGCCACCATGTCATTGCTGGGAATTGAACTCAGGACCTCTGGAAGAACAGTCAGTGCTCTTAACCTCTGAGCCACCTCTCCAGCCCTAAACTTTTATTATATGAAAGAACAAATTAAACCTGTTGTAGAATATTATTTTAAGGTGTGTTACTTTTGTTTATGTTGCATTTGTTTAACTCTGTGAAGCTGTTACTGTGCCTGTCTAAAACACCTGATGGTCTAATAAAGAACTGAACAGCCAATAGCAAGGCAGGAGAAAGGATAGGCAGGGCTGGCAGGCAGAGAAAATATATAGAAGGAGAAATCTGGGAGAGGAGAGATAGGAACCAGAGAAGGAGGAGGACATCAAGGGGCAGCCACCCAGCTACACAACCAGCAACAGAGTAAGAAAGAAAGGTACACAGAAATAGAGAAAGGTAAAGGCCCAGAGACAGAAGACAGATGGGTTAATTTAAATTAAGAAAAGCTGGCATGAGACAAGCCAAGCTAAGGCTGGGCATTTATAATTAAGAATAAGCCTCTGTGTGTGATTTATTTGGGAGCTGGGTGGCGGGCCCCCCAAAAGAGTGAAAACAACCCACAACAAAACCTCACTGAGTGAAAAACAATGAATTCAATATTTCATGCCCTCTCCTGACACAAATGAATTCTACAGCACTGGTGAAATGGTAAAGAGTGGCCTGGGACTATCCAGAGTCATAGTCAGATAGATAGTGTGATGAATCATAGATCAGTGTGATCTTTTTTTTTTTTTAAGATTTATTTATTTTGGCCAGGCAGTGGTAGCACAAGCCTTTAATCCCAGCCCATGGGAAGCAGAGGTAGGTGGATCTCTATAAGTTCAAGGTCAGCCTGGTCTAAAGAGTGAGTTCCAAGACAGCCAGAGCAACATAGAGAAACCCTATCTGGAAAAACCAAAAACCAACCCCCTCCCCCCCCAAAAAAAAAGATTTATTTTTTAAATTTTATGTGTATTTTGCCTGCATGTATATCTGAGTATGCAGTGCTCAAGGAGGCCAGAAGAGGGGATCCTCTGAAAACAGTGCTACAGACAGTTGTGAGCTGCCATGTAGGTTCTGGGAATCAAACCCAGGTCCTTTGGAGGAGCAGGAAGCACTCTAATCCCTGAGCTATCTCTCCAGCCCTGATGGAGGTCTTTTGTGTACATGAATGAATAACTTTATATATCGGAATGTCCTTCCCTTAGATGATTCTTCGGTGGGACAAAAATAACTTGCTTTGGAAACAGCTTAATTAATGCTACCTAGTTAATACCATAAGGTTTAATTGCTAGTGTATACTTTCCTTACTTCAGTCAGTTTATCTTATTCCATGCATCTTATTCCATGCAACTAGAGACTTGTATTCCTTAACTTTTCTTACCACTGGGATAGAAGCAACTTAAGGAAGGAAGGATTTCTTTTGGCTCACGGTTTCCGAGAGTCATGGCCTGCCATAGTGGAGAAGTACAATGGCTGAGTCAGTTCCTCAGTGATGGGAGCTTCAGGCTTCTGGAAGACAGGACACAGAGAGAGCTGAACTGGAATGAGGAGTGGGTATCACCCTCAAAGGCCCGTCTCTAGTTACCTACTTCAGCTAGCCAGCCTCCACCTCCGCAAGGCTCCACAGAGTCTGTTAGCTCCAACCAGGGAAAAGGCATTCAAAACATGAGCCTGTGGGGGAACATTTCAGGTTCAAACCACCTCAGATTCAATGGCTCAATTCTGCTGAGATTTGCTGCACATTCAGGTTATTTGTTCGTTGTTGGAAACACTGACAAAACACACTTCACTTTACTGGTCACCAGCTATTTGGTTCTTCTCCCCTTTCCTGAGGGACACAAACCACGAAATCTCTCCTGGCATTGCACACTTGAATCTAAGACGACTGTGTGCTGGTCTCTGTGTGAAGGATGGCATTCCACGATATGACATAAGGTCTGGATGTAATACCTCTCCAAGTCCTGAGTCATAAAAGGACAGGTTTCCAGTCCTTGATGGACCATACTCATGTGCACCAGGGCCAGCGTAAATGTTTGAAATGTTCGCCCTGGAAGTCAGAGTGCCCACCATGGCTAAAATCCTGCCTGGCCAACTGCAGGAAGGCTGGCAACCATGAGATAGGGTAAATTTCTTAATTAAGCTCCCATTCTGCTTCTTCTCCACAGGAGACTCCTCAGTCCACTTATTTTCACAGCCCTTGAATAAACACTCATCAAGATTCTGTTTTTCTTCTTCTGATATTCTTTTGACTTCATTAGAAATGGGAATAGTAAATACGCCTTTACTGTGGCTAAGGAAGATTTCTTAGCCAGATTCCTACTCATAGTAGGCTAGGTCAAGAGTTGTTTTCAATTCTGAACAGTTCTCTGTTTCTAGGCTAGGAGGCCATTTATCAACTTAACTCCAAAAAATTCAGGAATCTTCTCATAGTTCAGTCAGGCCGGGCCATGGTGGCGCACGCCTTTAATCCCAGCACTTGGGAGGCAGAGGCAGGCGGATCGATGTGAGTTCAAGGCCAGCCTGGGCTACCGAGTAAGTTCCAGGAAAGGCGCAAAGCTACACAGAGAAACCCTGTCTTGAAACACCAAAAAAAAAAACAAAAAACAAAAAAGGAGTTCAGTCAGTCCCTTCTACCAATAACCACATTCACAGATGCGTTGTGAGATATAGTATATACCATTCTGTATAAACGGTTCAACCAGTTAAAAAGTATAGCTCAGTGGGCTTTGGTATAGTCACAGCATTGTACAACAATCAATAATTATAGATATTCACCATCCCCCAAAGAACTTCTTCACTCTTCATTTCTCCCCACCTCACCCCCACCCCACCCTCACTCTACCCCTGAGATATAGGTAACCTCCAATCTAATTTGTCTATTTTATTTATCCATTACAGATATGTTAAACAAACTGAGTCATACACTACTGAGTCATACACTACATGGGTGGCTTACTTCACTTAGCATGGTGTTTTCAGTATTCATCCGTGTGGCGGTGTGTCTGCATTCAATTTGTTTACTGTTGAATATATTCCATTATATGGATATGTGTCATTTGCCCATCAGTCAAGTGACATTTGGGTTGTTACCACAGTTTGGCCATTATGAATAATGTCACCACAAACTTTTTAAAGCTTTGAGATGTACATCGGCTTTCATTTCTCTCTAGTTGTTGCAACATCAAATATGCTGTTAAATATCACATGCTGTTTACACTAGTGGAGAACTGACACAAGGGCAAGATCTCAGACTCAAGCATGTCTAGCCTATGTTTCCAAGGCCTTTTCCTGGGGCGGGCTGCTCCCACAGCTACAGCAGGGAGCACAGAGAAAGCAAACAGCCAACGGTAAGCAGCAGGGTCACCAGTTGTTTATCCTACAGCAATAAAATGCCTGCAGTGAAACATGGTCTCTCATCCATGAAGAGAATACTTTCTGGAAACCCTTGGTGGGGGACTCAGGACAGCAGCTCAAGCAGGGCTTCCCTGGTGTTTCTGTTGGACGGTGGAAGCACCTGACTTGATGTTTTGCTCTTCATCTGCTGTGTCCATCTGTTGGCTACCTGCTATTTTTCTTTTACTTTTGCTTGTTACATGTTTATGTAATTCATTCACTTGAAACCCAAGTCCAACTCTCCTATCATTCTCCGTGTTTCATGTATTTGCCCAATTTCTTTTTTTGTTTCTCCTCTCCGCTCCCAATCCCCCCTTTTAGAAGCCGTTACTTTGGGACTAGCTTCAGAGGGAGAGCCACATCGTTAGTTTTTATTATTGTTTTTAGTCTGAACCATTTAAGCCAATCAAAAAGCTGAAGCAGGTGCCATTTTCATCCATAAGGAGGCAGTTAACCAAGTGTCCAGAGGCGCCCTGACTTGATCCTTCTTGTAGGGATATATGACTTCATGATCAGAGTATTCCTGCATGCCGCCTTTTACTGTCTGAGGCACAGAAATGGTTGTCCCTTGCAGCACTAAACATCATTTCTAGACTAGTGGACATGCTCTGTTCTCTTTGGTTTGCAAACTAGCCAGTTCTTTTCTGAGTTCCTCCCTTTTTTTTCCTTTTAAAATTTTATTTTATGGTTGTTGTTTGAAATCAGATCTCACTCTGTAGCCCTGATTGGCCCGGAACTGTACACGTAGATCAGGCTGTCCTCAAACTCACAAAGATCTGTCTGCCTCTGCCTCCAGAGTGCTGGAATTAAAGGTGTGCACCACCACACTTAGCTTCATTTTTTTCCTTATGCTACCTTGTCAAACACAGTCGCCATCAAGCAGCAAGACTGCCCTTCTGTTTTCTGATCTCTTACTGTAAGGTTACATATTACTAGTCATATGTCTTTTGCATGACTTCAGATGACATTTTTTGTTCCTGAAGGTTTTGCCATTGCAAGCCTGCACACTATAAAGAATGTTCCACCCTCTAACGACCATTTTCTGTTACACGCATCTCACCCCACCAGTGTTCTGCCACATGCTACCTTGTGCAGCAATTTCCTGCCATGTTGTCATAGTATGGGAATTTAATTAAAACAAATTTCCACAGCATTCAAAACTGGCTTATGTATACTCTGACCAAACAAATCACAATCAACAAATGAACAGAAATCCTCAGAACCTCAGCAGTTTCCTTTGACCTAAGTTTGCTTCTTGCTTAGGCTACATGTCTAATAGATGTCATTAAGATAGTGCGAAAGTTAAAGTCAGCTTGGGCTGTAAAATTCTGCTCCCCACCACATTCATCAGGCCGAAATTAAAATAAACAGACAAAAACACAGACAAACCCAGCTGCAGAGTTCACAGGAAACAATCTTCCCCTAGATACAGGAGCCTGACCCTGTGTCTAAGCAGCTGCCAACTACCAACAATATTTGAAGAACCAATAGCAAAGAACTGGAAAAGAAGCAAGTCCCAGCCTCATCCATTAATGCAGGTAAGCCCAGAGAATAAGGGCTGACTGAATCAGGACAATCCAGTGAGAACCAGGAGTAGCGCTGCAGGCCTGAAATCTCAACACCCGAGGCAGGGAGTGCTGCAGTTGGGATATACCGTGCTGTAAGTTACTCCCAGTTATATAAAGTAGTGGCTTTTTAAGAAGGCCCACACTGACCTGTCATCTGGCCACCTGCTGTGTGCATCAAAGACTAATGGGCAGAGAACTTCCCACTGTGATAGATTCTGCTGCAAAGCCAGGGAAGACACACTGGTAAAGGGTGGGACACCAGCACCTACTAATCTACTTTCTCTATGAATTTGCCTATCTGGATGTTTCATATAAGAGAATTCAAACAATGTGTGACTTTTGCTGCTACTACTATCTTCCAATTAGTACAATGTTTCTGAGAGCTCGCCATTGTAGCATGCCTCGGCACTTCAGTCCTTATTGATTTTTTTAAAAAAGATTTATTTATTTATTATATATACAGTATTCTACCTGCATGTGTCCTAGCAGGCAGAAGAGGGCACCAGCTCTCATTACAGATGGCTGTGAGCCACCATGTGGTTGCTGGGAATTGAACTCAGGACCTCTGGAAGAACAGCCAGTGCTCTTAACCTCTGAACCATCTCTCCAGCACCCTTATCGATTTTTTAAGGAAAATTTAATTGATGTTGTAGCATATTATTTTAAGGTGTGTTACTTTTGTTTATGTTGTATTTGTTTAACTTGTGAAGCTGTGTTACTTTGCCTGTCTAAAACACCTGATGTTGAGCTGAACGGCCAATAGTGAGGCAGGAGAGAGAAATAGGCAGGGCTGGCAGGCAGAGAGAATAAATAGGGGAAACCTGGGAGGAGAAAAAAAAGAAGTAGCCAGAGAAGGAGGAGGACTCCAGGAGCTAGCCACTCAGCTACACAGCCAGCCATGGAGTAAGAGTAAGATTTATAGAAGTAAGAGAACAGGAAAAGCCCAGAGACAAAAGGTAGACAGGATAATTTAAGTTAAGGAAAGCTGGCAAGAAACAAGCCAAGCTAAGGTTCGGCATTTATAATTAAGAATGAGCCTCCGTGTATGAGCTGGGTGGCAGCCCCCCCGAAAGACCAAAAACAACAAATTGACTCAAAAAATTTTGTGTTGATTGTTCAATATATGTTGTGATATGATGATCAAATCAAAGTAATTACCATATCCATCACCTCAGACATTCATCATTTCTTTGTTGGGAATATGGCATTCCTTTGTAGAACTGAATGGCATTCCTTGTATGAATTTATTACATTTGTTCATCTATTTACCAGCTGATAGATATCAAATTCCACTGTTCTGGTCTGTGTAGCTGTGAATATTCAAGTACAAGATTTTGTGTGCACTATGCTCTTGACTTAGGGCACACACTGAGGGGAATTACTGGGTCACATGGCAACTCTACTTTCCATTTTTTGACAGTCACTACCAAACTGTAGTCTAAAGTAGTTGTGTACCACTTAGGAAGCCAGGTATACTAATACATACCTGAAATCTCAACCCTTAGGAGGTGGAGTGTGGAGGTCAGGCTATGCCCTGCTGTAAGTTACCCCAAATTGTAACTTAGAAACTGTAAAAAGTAGTTTCTCTGAAGGCCCACATGAACTGTCATATGGCCACCTGGTGTGTGTATCAAGGACTGACAGGTGTCCGTATGTCTACCAACAATACAAGAGTTCCAGTTTCTCCATCCTCACCAATATTTTTATTGTTCAGATTTTTTTATTGTCATTATTTTATTGTTGTTATTGCTTTTTATGTGTGTGTTTGTGTTTGGAAGAAGGTTTCTTTGTGTCACCCAGGTGGACTGTGAACTCCCAGCATCCCAAGTACTGGGATTGCAAGTGTATACCACCATGCCTAACCCAATGTTTTGATTATTCCTATTTTTTTAAATTATATTTTATACCTAATTTGCCTCCTATCATTAGATTGTTGAGGTTGGGCTCTGAGATAGCATGGGAATAGAGGTCTTGGTGGGCTAAACACACTTGAAAGGTATGGATTGGGGCTAGCTGGCTTGGAAAGTGATGACTAGCTGCCTGATGGCTTTAGTGTTTCAGTCTTCTTGCTTGGGACACATGCAGGGGTGCACTCTAGGAGAAAAGCCTAACAGAGCCCACCATTCCACATGCTCACTCCTGTGTTTATGCCTTATGCTATTTGGAGCACTGGGAGATGGAAATTCAATGTGTTGCCCACTCCAGACACTAAGGTTCTGGAGAAATTGTAGCACTGGAGACTTCAGGGAACTCACAGGGAAGAACATATAATAGACATAGAAGCTGGCAAATCTCATCTCTCCAGCCCTGAAAGTTTTGTTTTTTAAATTTAATTAAATCTTTATTTTATGTGTATGGGTATTTTGCTTGCATGTATGTATGTGCATCATGTGCGTGCAGTGCCCATGGAGGCCAGAAGAGGGCATTGGATCCCCTAGAACTGAAGTTACAGACAGTTGTGAGTCACCATGTGGGTGCTGAGAATTGAAGCTGGGTCCTCTGGAAGAGCAGCCAGTGCTCATTACCACTGACCCATCTCTCCAGCCCCCAGGAAGTTTTAAATTGTTTTCAAAACTGCTGTATAAGGAGAGCAAGCAGAGCAATGGAGTCCATGGGTGGAGAGAAGAATGACCAGAATGTAGAGCCAATGAGAACAGGAGCATTTCAGGTTGCTGTGCACAACAGGGCAGATGCAAGGATGGCTCAGTGTTGGTGAAAACTGAAGGCCCTGAAGCGAGTGCCAGGGCATTTGACATAGGTACAGTGGTTCCTTCGTGCACTGGATGTCATGGGAAGATCACTGTCAAAAGCATGTCCATCAGGAGTAACTGCAAATGGAGGCAGAAACTTTAATATGCGCCACAAAGACTTGGTGGGTCATACCTCTGGGTTCAGGTGTCTCTAAGGGGTAAGGACAAGTAGCTGCAATGGCAAGTGAATCATCTTCATCTATGATGTCTACACAGCCCTCAGTTTTTCTGGCCATGAAATTACAGCAATATCAGCTGGAAAGAATTCTGTTTGCACTCAGGAAAGAATCTTCTCCTATGCTTTTACAGAGGTTGTTATGAACTGATCTTGACTCTCTCTTTTTACTAATTCTTGTCTTATTCCAGAGCTTATGTTCCTAGAACTCTTTCTTCACCATTGGCCAGTTTCTCAACACCTGGAAGAATCCCTTTAAATGAATTGATAACCGGGCGGTGGTGGCGCACGCCTTTAATCCCAGCACTCGGGAGGCAGAGGCAGGCGGATCTCTGTGAGTTCGAGGCCAGCCTGGGCTACCGAGTGAGTTCCAGGAAAGGCACCAAAGCTACACAGAGAAACCCTGTCTCGAAAAACTAACTAACTAACTAACTAACTAAATAAATGAATTGATATAGGACAAGATTTGTGCATGCTATTAGAGAATAGAGGTAGAAATTAGAAATGACTCTTTGACGTTATTGTCCTAAACTTTTCATGTCAAATATGTAATGCTATGTTGGCATAACTTTTTTTTAATTTATATTTTTTTTTGTATGTGTTTGGGTGTTTTGCTTACATGTGTATGTTCATCATGTGCATGTAGTACCCACAGGGGCCAGAAGAGGGCATTATATCCCCTGGAACTAGAGTTATGTGTGCTAGGAATTGAATGCAGAAAAGCAGCCAATGCTCTGAACTGCTAAGCCATCTCTCCAGCTCCTTGGTATAACTCTTAATAAGGAGAATGCTCACTTTTGCCCTACATGTTCAAGGAGCACACGTTGCTTCAGATGCTTCATCACTGAAAGTGAAAGGACAGACAGACAGACATTTCCATCCAGGAGAGTTGTAACTAACTTGCTACTCTCCCTGGTTTTGCTGGAAAAATCTAAAGTGAACATGTTTAGAAACCCTAGACCTATACCCTTTGGGATATTTATTAAATGCTACAAACCCAGGACTAGGGAGACGGTTCAGTGGGCAAAGTGCTTGCCATGCAAGTACGAGAACTGAGTCATATCTTCAGAACTCAGTAAAGCTGGGCTTGTAGAGGAAGAGACATGCCCTGATCCTGGTGGTTCTATGGGAGATGGGTGGTGGTGGTGGCACAGAGTCAAGAAAATCCCCAGAAGCTCACTGGCCAGTGAGCTTGTCACACAGTGAACAAGGGACCCTGTCTCAAAAGGGAGAAGATGAGGACTGACACCCAAGGTCGTCCTCTACATGTTTTCTGTGACACTCACTCATATACTCAATATGACCTTCACATGTCTGCTGGGACACACATACACGCATACCTATACATAGAACACACATGCACACTAAATAAATGTAAAGAAGGTATCTTTTAATTATCTCATTTCTGGATCTTTTAAGGAAAAAAAAACTTTGTACAGCTCAGTCCTGAGAGATTCTGTTCTACCTGTGCTCTGAGAAGCTGTGTGCTCACTCAGTTGGGGACACTCAGTGGGGTAAATTTGAGTGAAGTTCAGATATTTTCCAAACTTAAATTTAAAAAGCATCGTTTCTTTTATGAAATTTCTATTACAAATTCCCATCTCGTTGGTATTGTCTAATTAAAAAAAAACAAAGTGCCATGCAGTGGTGGCACACACCTTTAATTCCAGCACACAGGAGGCAAAGGCAGGTGGATCTCTGAGTTTGAGGGCAGCTTGATCTACAGAGCTAATTCCAGGACAGCCTGGGCTACATAGAGAAACCCTCTCTCTCTCTCTCTCTCTCTCTCTCTCATATATATATGTGTGTGTGTATGTGTGTGTGTGTATGTGTGTGTACGTGTGTGTACGTGTGTATGTATGTGTATGTATATATACACACACACATATATACATATACCATATGTATAATAATATATGTCTCTCTATATAATAATATTAATAAATTAATAAAACAAGCAAGTGCGCAAGCAATCAATGCTTGGGGTGTGACTCCCTCTCCACACTGCACAGTGAACAGCCTCTATTATGCTGAGGTAGCCAATTAATCACTAGTCAGAATTAGGAAGTATGAGTCCTCTCGCTGTCCTGCTGGAGCAGCTCAGGGTCACCATAGGCTTTGGTTCCCAGATGTCAGGGACCATGTGTATTTTATTCTGAATCCTCATCAGAGATCCCAAAGCTAACTCACCTGTGGTCCACAGATGAATAAACGGAGACTTGAAAGAAGTTACATCACTTCCCAAAGATACCTTGGATCTCAAATTTAAGACCAGATCATTCTTGTTCAAGCCTGATTCTAAAGTTTTATTTTGTTTTAACATTTATTTAGTCATTTACTTACTTACTTATTTAGTGTATGTGTGTGCATGCATGCCACACGCATGTGGGGAGATCAGAAGACAACTTTTAGGAGTTGGTCCTCTTCTTCCAAGATCATGCAGGTCCTAAGGATCAAACTTAGGCCATCAGGCTTGGCAGCAAGTGCCTTTACCCACTGAGCCGTCGCACCAGCGCCAAAGCCTACATTTTTATTCAGTTCATTATAGTACCTTTAAAGCTACAAACTTAAATAAAAGAAAAGACATCTACAGGAAAATTTGCCAAGACACCTCACAGATTTACAACTCAGCTATTGACAAGTTAGATCGTATAAAATAAAGTTAGTAATTGGTGAAAAGCAACAAAGATGTGTAGTCAAAATGGAGTCTGCAAATTCCATGCTTTATTTACAAATACTACTTTTAGGATCATTCGTCAGGTTCTGTCTCTGAGACTTAAAAAAAATTACTAAGCGTACACAATACAGAGGGTATCATCACAACCATTTGAAAGTGTGCCACTCAGTGATCCCTAAGTACTTTTATACTGTTGTGAATGTCATCATTCATCTCCAAAAAATCCTCTCATCTTGCAAGCTTGAAATTCCACATTAAGCTGCCTTTAATCCCAGTACTGGGGAGGCAGAGGCAGGCCGATCTCTGTGAGTTCGAGGCCAGCCTGGTCTACAGAGTGAGTTCCAGGACAGCCAGGGCTACAGAAAGAGGCCCTGTCTCAAAACAGCAACAACAACAACAATAATTATAAATAAATAAAAGAAAATCTACATTAAGCCACTAGTGGACTGTCCATGCTCTTAAGGATGGCCACACACTGTATACATATGGGTAGTACTAACTGGACCCTGGGTGGTTAATAATTACAAAGAAAATGGACATGAAATTGAGAAGGAGCTAAGGAGTCATCTGATATGGGGTGAGAACCAAACCCAGGTCTCCTGCAAGAGCTGTAAGCAGTCTTAACCACTCAGTCATCTCTCCATCTGAGGGAGGGCACCGGGGTGGGGGTACTAGGGAGAGTTGAAGAGAGGTAGCAGTGGATAGACATGGGCAAAATACACTGCATAAATTCATAAATTTTCAAAGAATACAAGTAAGTATTATTTTTAAAAGAATCTATGTCAAATAATAATACTATCCCCACAATTTCCCTATGAAAGTGCCTGTAACCACTGTTCCATTTTCTTCCTCTAGAATTTTGAGCACTTTAAAATCTCACATGCATGTACTTGTTAGAATTCGTAGCCATTCTCCTATGACCGTGCATTCGCTGGCAAGATGCTTAGTCATCCCAGGGCCTTACGTCCTACCTAATCCGTGTGCTGTGTGATCACGTAATCTATGTGCATTTGTGGCGTAGCTATGTAAGCCCATACGCGCATGTGCGGAGGGGATCTATAAAAGCGGATCCACATATCCCTCCTCCTCTTCCTGCACAATCTTTCCATAGGCCTAAGCACCCCCTTCTACTTCTTCTCCTTAATGAACTCTCCTGGTGGGCTTTGTTGTACCTAGTGGCTTTTCTCACACGGTAAACAGGGCGGCTTAATAAATAACAGTGCTCATACAGTACTTGTCTTTCACTGGCATACTTTTTACTTAATGACCTTAGAGTTTATCCATATCATGGGATAAGTCAGAATGTCATTCCCTTTTAAGGCTAAATAATGCGCCATTGGAAAAATACAGCATTTGACTTAACCCACTGACCTGCTGACACTAGGGTGACTTCCTTGTTCCAGTGATCATGAATAATGCTGCTAGGGACTCTGCTGTCTGAACCTCTCAGGACTCTAAATTCTTTTGGGTGTATACTTAGATTTGGTCATACATTAGTTCCATTCTAACACGTCCACTTGATCCAGGCCGACCACTGTGCTATGAACAGATGGCTATCACACTCTCTTAAAATCCTGTTCATCAGTCCACTGAGCTCTGGCCTCCAGTTTGCATGAGAATTTTGCTAATATTCTTTTTTTTAATCTTTAATGATGGAAACAAAAATATACCTAAAAGCGAAGCTTCTGGAAAAATCATTTGTTCTTCCCTGTCTTGTCTTGTTCCTCAAGCTTGACCTTGGCCTTCAGCCTGGCCTTGCGTTTCAGGGCTGGGTCTCTGAAGATATCCTTGTTGACAACAGTTTTGTCCAAGGGCATGAGGTGATTGTAGTTATAAACTTCCACAAAGGACTTGATATTTGATCTCTTGTGATTTTCTTCTTGCCCGTGGCAGCTGTTACTTTTTGGGGATAGTGGTCACCAGGGCCTGGCTGTAAGGGAGGTTTGAGGTGCCATCATCAGTGTTCTTCATGATGATGGCTTTGCATCCAGAGTAGCATCCAGTCAGGACCAGTATCACTTTCCTGGGTTTCATGAACTTGCCCATTTNGACAGCAAGCACCCGATACCCAGCAGAAAGCTGCTGATATTCTTAATGAGTGCAAGTTCTCAGGTTTGGGCTTCAAGAGGGACAGTAAGGCAGACTGCACTTCAGGGTAGGACTATGACCTTGAGCATTTGGGAGGAGTGGGAGGGTGGACCCATTTTGTCTGTGTGTCTGTCACAAGTAGTGTGTCACTGGTAGTCTGGGCCCTGAATACAGAATCAGCTGAGGGAGGAGAGACACAGCTGCAGATGTGCGTGACCTGGGCAGCATCTAATCTGGTTCTTACGGTGAGGCTGCCTGGCACGACAACACAAGTTGTAGCCTTTAGTTGCTTTCACAATTATCCTTCTATCTTTGTATTTTACCAGTTTAATTATAATCTGTCCTCTGTGTCCTTCTCCCAGAGTCTCTTCTTGAGGGATGTCCAGGCTACTGGGATATTTATAATCATGTCTTTCATCAAATTTGGAATTTTTCTGGTTGTTATTTTTCTTTTCAAGTATTTTCTATGTTCCCTTTTCTGTCCTCCTTCTGAGACTCTGAGAATGCTTACACTGGCCTGCTTCGTGGTGGCCAGAAGTTTTGTAACCATCCTTACAGAAAGGTATCTTGGAGAAATACTTGGACCCTCCCTTTGACTGTCAGGCCATTGAAAGAATGGACCCAAAGAAACTGGAATTTCACCAAGAATCTCATGCAAGGCCGGGGCTCAGACAGACGGTGAACTTGTCTCTGGGAAAGATTCTCACCTTGTCTGAGGACCTTGAAGAGACTGGACTTGGTGGATGGGAACATACCTTGACTATAACTGCTTCTTCTTTTGTGTTTTGTTTTATTTTTCAAGACAGGGTTTCTCTGTGTGTATTCCTGGCTGTCCTGGAACTCACTTTGTAGACCAGGCTGGCCTTGAACTCACAGAGATCCACCTGCCCCGGCCTCCCTAGTGTTGGGATTAAAGGCATGTGCCACCACTGCCCAGCAACGGTAACTTCTTAACTACACATACCTTTTGTCTTCTATTTCAGCCCAAATCTCATGTCAGAACCCCAAAAACAAACTGGAGCAGGGAAGGAGGTGGTCACTAAATCTCTTTGTCCCTCTTCCCAATATGACAACATAGAATAAATCTCCCTTTCTGCTTTTCACTGTTAATTTGACTCTTTTAATTACCTGATTGAAGGCTGGTGGTTGAGCCTAGCTTGTGAAGGATAGTTACAAGGAATCCAAATAGTTTCCCCCACAAGAGTGCTCCCTGGAATGTAACCTTTGTAATGCTATTTTGAAACCTTCCCCACCTTGTAAAACTTTCTGTTTACACAACTTCTGCATTCCCAAAACTTGACTGCCAGGAGCAACCAACCCAACCCCTCATTTCTCCCTCACCTCCTTTGAGACATTCTTAAAAAGCTACCTAACCTTGAAAGGTTGAGGTCAGACCCCGGCCACCAAGGAAAAGATACAGTGCCCTCACATCAGGATAAAAACGAATCACTGTCCTGCTCCGTGTGCTTGAAGCAGCCACCCTTTTGCAAAAGAAAAAGCTGCCTGAGGACTCGCTTACACTTTGTCCTCATCATTTTACTTCACTTTCCTGTTGCTGTATAAACACCGACCAAGCTGGGGAGGAAAGGGGTTATTACATCTCACAGGTTAGTGTCCATCACCAAAGGAAGCCAAGGCAGGAGCTTGAAGCAGAAACCACGGAGGAATGCCGTTAACTGGCTTGCTCTCCATGACTTGCTCAGCTTGCTTTTTTTCTACAACCAAGGACCACCTGCCCAAGGGTGGCACTACCAACAGTTTGCTGGGCCCCCCTTCATCAACTATCTGTCAAGGAGATAGCCCATAGACATGCCCACAGGTCAGTCTGATGGAGGCAGTTCCTCAACTGAGGTTCCCTTTTCCCAGGTGACTCTAATTTGTGTCAGGTTGACAAAAGAAAACAAAACAAGAACCCCAGTGTGCTCGGGTTCTTTGCATGTTGTCAGTGGAATCCTTGGCACCAGACTTTACTTCCAACAATTAGGGGGTTCATCCAGGATTCTAATTCTGTCTGGGAAGAAGTAAAGAACCCTAACTTTTGGGAGACATGTCCCAGGATCCTATTGTGGTAAAACCACAGTGTAGGCAGTTGGTACTTCCTAGATAAGTGTACTGGCTAGTTTTGTGTGTCAACTTGACACTACCTAGAGTCATCAGAGAGGAAGGAGCCTCAGCTGAGGAAATGCCTCGATGAGATCCAGCTGTAAGGCATTTTCTCATCTAGTGATCAATGGGGGAGGGCCCAGCCCATGGTAGGTGGTGCCATCCCTGGGCTGGTGGTCCTGGGTTCTATAAGAAAGCAGGCTGAGCAAGCCAGGGGAAGCAAGCCAGTAAGCAGCACCCCTCTCCATGGTCTCTGCATCAGCTCCTGCCTCCAGGTTCCTGCCCTGTTTGAGTCCCTGTTCTGACTTCCTGTAATGATAGACTATGATCTGGAAGTGTAAGCCAAATAAACCCTCTCCTCCCCAACTTGCTTTTTGGTCATAGTGTTTTGTTGTAACCATAGAAACCCTAAGACAATAGGTAATGATCCAGAAAGAAAGTCTCTCAGCAATGTAGGGGAGGCCCAAGCAAGCACCCCAGCTACTAGGCAACTCTGTGCACAGACAAAGGTTAAGAAAACCCCATGGGGTCCAGTGTGGTGACGCACACCTTTAATCTCAGCACTCAGAAGGCAGAGGCAGGTGGATCTCGGTGTGTTTGAGGCCAGCCAAGGCTATATAGAAAGACTTCTCAATAAAACAGAAAAGGAAGGAAAAGGAAGAGGAGGAGAGGAAGAGAAGGAGAAAAGTCATGGGGATGACAAAGTACTGCCTTGGCCATTCCAGAAGCTGAGAGTGAATGAGACGTGAGACTGATTATGGAGACCTGATCCGCCGTTCTGAGTGTTCGGTGACCTCATAAGGCTCACCCGCTGTCTAGGTCTCTGGATCGAGTGTAGAGTTTATACCAACAAGCCCTTTGCCCTTGAGTGGACCATCCTCAGGAAAGAAGCAACATAGATGGACAGTTCTTTCCCCAGGGACTTTCTGACTCTCCCAACCTATTTGGACAAATTCTGGGACAGCTGTGAGAAAAGCTGGAATTCCCTTCTCTAGTTCACTGCATCCCATAGGTCAACGATCTTTTGTTGTCAGAGACCGCCAAGAAAGAGCTCACTTGGACCACTCGGACCACCTTTGCTCTCCTTAATTTTCTGGATCAACAAAGTTAAAGAGTCTCCCAAAATAAATTATAATTTTTTGAAAATCAAGATTGTTATTTGGGACACTTATCATTAAAGGAAAATGAGCCGGGCGGTGGTGGCACACGCCTTTAATCCCAGCACTTGGGAGGCAGAGGCAGGCAGATCTCTGTGAGTTTGAGGCCAGCCTGGGCTAC
>LZPO01034861.1:700117-714681 GCA_001675575.1 Neotoma lepida
GGGAAAGGGTTTATTCAGCTTACACTTCCACATTCCACATTACTGTTCATCACTGAAGGAAGTCAGGGCAGGAACTCAAACAGGGCAGGATCCTGGAGGCAGGAGCTGATGCAGAGGCCATGAAAGGGTGCTGCTTACTGGCTTGTTCCTCATGGCTTGCTCAGCCTACTTTCTTATAGAACCCAGGACCACCAGCCCAGGGATGGCACCACCCACCATGGACTGCACCCTCCCCCACTGATCACTAATTGAGAAAATGCTTACAGCTGGGTCTCTAGTCTAGGGGTGAAGGCTCTAGCAGGCATCAGCTTGACTTCTTCATGTTCAATGAGATGTGTAGGTGTTGTCTTTAGCAATGGGGGCTTACCATCAGTTTGTGGAGAGCAAACAAGAGCCTTGGAAATAGCCTAAGATGTTTGGGGATGTCCGTGGCCCCTTTGGCCAACAGTTCAACTTGATGTAGCCCGTTCTTGGCACTGAAACTTTCACTTGGTGGTGAAAGATGGCTTAGTTAGGGCACTGTGCCCCTGCTATTTGGTGACTCCATTTAGATTTCTTTCACATATATGTATTAGTCAGAGTTCTCTAGGGTAACAGAACTTATACAATCTCTCTCTTTCTCTATATATATATATGATTTATTTTATATATATATATATATGATTTATTAGAATGACTTACAGGCTGTGGTCCAGCTAATCCAACAATGGCTGCCTATGAGCAGAAAGTCCAAGAATCCAGGAGTTGTTCAGTCTGTAAGGCTGGATGTCTCAGCTGGTCTTCAGTATATGCTGGAATCCTGAAGAAGTAGGCTCTAATGCAATGGGAGGAATGAACTTTGCTATCAAGAGCAAGAACACGCAGGCAAAGAGTGAGGCTTCCTTCTTCCATGGCCTTTATACAGGCTTCCAGCAGAGGGTGTGGCCCAGATTAGAGGTGGGTCTTCCCATCTCAAAAGATCCGGATTAAAGATGTATCTTCCTACCTCAAAGATCTGGATCAGAAGTGGATCTTCTTACTTCAAATGATTTAATTAAGCAAAAACCCCTGACAGGTGTGCCCTGCCATTTTNGGGGTTTTAGTTAATTCCAGATGTAGTCAAGTGGGCAGTCAAAATAGCCATCACATGTATATTTTAAGATGCTTCTGAAGTAGTAGGTTCCCATATGACCCCTCAAATGGCCCTTAGTGTTGATTGTCCCTCCTTTACCCCNTCTTTCTCCCTCTCCACATTTAGCCCTCTGTTCCATTCTCTCCAAAGCTATACATTCTATTTCCCCTTCCTTGAGAGATCCTTTCCTTTCTCCTAGTCCTTTACCTAATACCTGACCTCTGTGGATATACAGATGGTAGTATGCCTATGAAAGGCTTTAAAGCTAACACACATACACATAAGANAATACATACAATATTTGTCTTTTTGGGTCTGGGTTATCTCACATGGCATGATTTCTTTTTCTAGCTCCATCCATTTACCTGAGAATTCATGACTTTTGAAAAAAAGTTTTCCTTGTGTAACTGTACACTTTCATTATTCATCCATCTGCTGACGGACACCTAGGCTACTATGAATAGAGCAAGCAATGCACATGGTTGAGCAAGTGTCTCTGTTTTAGAATGTAGAGTCCTTTGGGACTATGCCCAAGAGTGGTAGAGATGGATCTTGAGGTAGAGCTATTCTCAGCTTCCTGAGGAACCCCCACACTGACCTTCACAGTGACTGTACAAGCTTATACCACACCAGCAATGCATAAGTGTTCCCCTCTGTCCACATCCTTGCCAGCATGAGCTGTCATTTGTTTTGTTGATCTTGGCCATTCTGACTGGGGTAGTGAAACCTCAAAGTAGTTTTCATTTGCATTTTCTGATGGCTAAGGATGTTGAACATTTCTGTGTTCCTCAGCCGTCTGTGTTTCATCTTTTGAGAACTCTCTGTTTAGTTTTGTACTCCATTTTCAATTGGGTTATTTGTTGTCTTGATGCCGGGTTTTTGTTTTATATGTGTTAGATATTAACTCTCTCTTGAATGTGTAATTGATAAAGATCTTTTCCCATTCTGTAGCCTACCTCTTTGTCCAAATGATGGTGTCCTTTGCCTTAGANTGCTTTTCAGTTTCATGAGGTCCCATGTATTTATTAGTTGTTCTTAGTGCCTGTGCTGCCACTGTTCTGTCCACAAAGTCTTTTCCTGGGCCAGTGAGTTCAAGACTATTCCCCACCTTCTCTGCTATCAGATTCGGTATATCTGACCTTAGAGTAAGGTCCTTGATCTATTTGGTGTTGGGTTTTGCACAAGGTGATAAGTATGGATTTATTTGCATTCTTCTAGATGCACACATTCCGTTCAACCATTTATTGTTGATGCTGTCTTTTCCTCCAGTGTGTATTTTTGGCTTCTGTGTCAAAAATCGGGTGCCCATAGGTGTGTGAAGTTATNTTTGGGTCTTCAATGGGTGTAGCTGGAANTTTTCCTGTGTCCTGCCCAGTCCCGCTCAGACCCAAATAAATACACAGAGGCTTCTATTAATCATGAACTGTATGGTCATGGCCTATGGCTCAAGCTTCTTACTAGCTAGCTCTTATAACTAAACTCAGCCCATTTTTATTAATCTATATGTTGCCACGTGTTCTGTGGCTTTACCTGTGTGCCATTACATGCTGCTCCCTGGGTGGTGGCAGGATGGCGTCCCCCCTGCCTCTCCTTTCTCCTTTCACTATCTCCTTTGGATTTTTCCACCTGGCTCCATCCTGCCCTGCCATAGGCCAATGCAGCTTTATTTATCAANCAATCAGAACAATACATATTCACAGTGTACAGAAAGATATCCCACAGCAAACTGGTCTGTTTTTATGCCAGTACCATGTTTTTATTACCATAGCTCCACAGTACAACTTAAAATCAGGGATGGTGATACCTCCAGCAGTTCTTTTATTATTCAGGATAGTTTTAGTTCTCCTATGTTTTGTTGTTGTTATTTCCATATAAGGCTGAAATTAGTCTTTTCAAAGAAATTCTATTTTCTGTTCCTTAGGACATCTTGGTAAAATCTGCCAATGTGTCCTAACTACTTTAGTACCATTTTGGATAGTATGCTCAATTGGGAATGGTAGGTAAATAAATTACATCTTAACAGCAATGCCTGTGGTGCTCATAAATCTAACACAGGGCAAATTGACCCCCTAGGGCCTAGAAAAACTGGAAACAGAGGCTCCCATCTGAAATGCAGTGGCCTGGACCCTTCTCACCTCCTAATTCTGTAAACAAGGCTGTCCCAGAATTCAGGAACCTCTTAGAGCCAGACATAGATAACTGTATCTGGGCTTAAGATTTAGATGTGCCGATTACAGCTGTATGGTCTTGGGGTAAATTCTTTAACCCTTCAATCAGGGATTAGGACAGTATGTCCTATTCTGGGGATTAAACGAGAATCCGTGTGTAAAATGTTTAACTTGCTGCTGGCTTCTTAGCAAGCANACAGTGAGTGGGGAACCATCATGGCATCATTCACAGGCCATGCTTCTAAGGACTGCTAATGGACTTTGAGTCAGACCTGAGTGGGAATCCCTTCCCCATCTCTACTTTCTGACTTTGGTCAATATGGTCAGTTTTACCTCTTTGAATCTGCTTTCTTGTTTATAGAGAGGATAATTAATACCCAACTGAAGAGTATAAAGTATTAAATGTGAATATTAAATTAAATATGGAGTGTTAAGCACAGAAGCTGGTGAGTGGAAGGCGCTAGGTTCCTAACTATTGAATTAAATTCAGACAGCGGTGGGTAACCAGTCTGTCTGTGTACAGGAGCTGACAGGTTAAGTTAAAATCTGAGCTAAAAGTCTCGGGATCAGATTCTCTGAAACATGAATGAGTGTACATCTTCTTTTAACAATGTACACCTTTCAACAGGCTTTTTTTTTGGAATAATTTATTTTTTTATTTTATGTGCATTGGTGTTTTGCCTACATGTAGATCTGTGTGAGGGTGCCAATTCCCTGGAACTGGAGTTATAGACACTTGTGAGCTGTCATGTGGGTGCTGGGAAATGAACCCAGGTCCTCTGGATGAGCAGCCAATGCTCTTAACCTCTGAGCAATCTCTCCAGCCCCTCAACAGGCTTATTGAGCTGTGCCTCAGTTGACCTACTCAGTCTAATTTACTCCAAGTTACAATCGTAACCTAAAACCATCGATTTCAACCTTCCTTTAGAAAGAAAGGTAAAAAGAAGGGACTTTTTTTTTTTAATGTGTGTTAATCTACGGATTGTTATTGTGATGTGTAAGTTTTGCATATGAAAAAGCAGCAACAGGACGAAAGTGGCACAGGTTAAAGACGCTGTGTCTGAGGAAGAAACTGCTCTGTACTGGGCTCAGCTGCCCTTCTGTTTGCAATGATCTTTCGGTTTTCAGGNATATTAAAGAACACGCCTCCCACTTGGTTCTCTGGAAGCCAGTGTTTAACTAACCAGGACCATTTACTGCCATTGAAAAGAAGCAAGAATTGTAGTCACTAAGAAACTTAAATCTTGGTTGTCCTCTCATTTTTCCAGTGGAAACTGAAAATCTGTAACCACTGCAAAACAGCATTACTCATCCGCTTGAAATTCAGGTAGACTCATTTTTAAATTATGATTCAACCGCCGTTTTCTTGTTTTGATGAAACAGAAAGACGGAGCTGTAACGGCTAACATTATGTTGATGGCTAACTTCNTGTTTAAAAGTTTAAAATCTCTGTGCTTAAGAGAAGTATAAAGCAAAATCAGACCTCCAAATGTTCAGGGCTGCTAAGGGTTAATTTTTTTACTGCTGGCTCTGCTCCTGTAAATAAGCTTGCAGGAGAACAAATTGTAACTTTGTATTCTTTGCCTTTATAAAACCCTGGCTGAGGTGGTTGGGTGCTGCATTCGGGAATCCCAACCCCGCGTCAGTATCTGAAGAAAAGCCTCTTCTTTGTTAAAATTTATTAATGGTCAGACTGGGGAATCTCTCACCAGACCCGTAACAGGATCCATCCGTGTGAGAGGGGCGCAGGCTTCCANCCTGCAGATTCCGTAGTGGTGGTGGTCTTATTGGCTGGCTCGCAGGTGGGATTTCCTGTCGCCATTTTAAGAAGAAGCGACTCTGCTAGCCGGTGCCTAGTCAGTTAAGGGACTGCACCTCAGACAAAGAGTGGGACAGGAAGAGGAACCCAAGACTGATGCGGCTTGCACCCTGTTCCCCTTCCCTGGCCCACCAAGGGTAGAGTCACGTGGCTGGGGCATCAGGGCCATTGGCGCAGACCCCTTGGGTCATTGTCACATCCAGCGCCCCAAGGGGTCTCCAGCGCTGCTCTAGGGGGACTGCAGGTGTCGCGATGGGAGAGGGGAGGTGCCTTAGCCCGCTGGCTCGGGACACCAGGTTTCCAAAGGTGTCCCTGCGTCCCATAGCCCGCCAACGCCTCAGGGTCGCGGGGCTACCCTCACGCTGCGCCCTNCCCACAATGCAACTCCGCGGGCTGCGGCCCTGGCGTACCCCAAGAGACAGCCCCCTGCCACCGCCTGGGCGAGTGATCTGCTCCACCTCCAACCCTGAGGGTGCGGGTGCGGCAGCTGTGGCCCCAGCTGAGCCCCCGGGAGGGCGCGGGCAGGTGCTGGGCGGTGTGCAGCCTCCGCTTGCTCGGGCAGCATCTGCGCGCTGGTCGCGCATCCGCTCGCACTGCACTTCCTGGATGCTCGGTCTCCGCCAACTAGGGTTGCCGCGCTGTCCTACAGCCTGGGAGAGAGGCACGAAGGTGCGGCGACCAGCGGCATGTGACCCACAGCGCTCCGCCGCACGCAGCTCAGCTCGGAGGGCGCACGGGCAGGGAGGGATGATCGTCTGAAAGGCCGCGCTCCGGTCCCCAAACCGCAGAAGCAAAAGGGCGCCGTGCCCCGCGGTAGCTAATGAGTCAGGCTGGAGCCCCTCCGCGCCGGGCGTGTGGATGGATGTAAGTGTGAGGCTGGCGGGCAGAGTGTGGGTGGGGGGGGAACTCTGATGCAATCAGCCCCGGGAGGAGGAGAGCCAGGGAGAGCCGTGGCCACGCCACTCTGCTTGAAGGTCGCCTGCAACCCGGCCCTTCACCTTCCTCCGAAACCTCCTCCCCGCCCAGCCTTGCTGACGAGGGGCCACCTTTCCCTAACCAGACCTTGACACAAAGGACATCTAACGGCGGGGGACAGTCTGGAAGGGCGGACACTTTGGCGGCGCCTTTCCCTTTATTTCTCGAGGTAAGGTGCGTTCGGAGGGCAATGGGAGCGGCGGCGTGGAGGGAANGGGAGGCGGTAATGCGGACAGCCTCCATGTCTCGTGGACCTGGGCAGAGCGCGGCGGTGCCTTCCTTTCTAGAAGGCAGAGTCCGGTGTCCTTCCCCGAACGCAGGGACCCCAGATTCTACCGTTGCGTTACCGTGGCTTACTTTTTGGACTTGTTTTCATGGTGGTGGAGTGTGGCACCAGATCTGNTTCCATTTTCGAGGTTTAGGAACCAAGCATGCGATGCGAGGGACAGAAGGTACACCGAGGAGTGAATGAGTGCAGGCTATATCTCAGGACTGGTAGGGCAACCGACTCTCGGCTGCCCAGCGCGGTAAACAGGTGCACGTTGGATGCACCTCCACGGGCTCGACCCCTGTCTCCGCTCGGATTAGTGGGAGGATGCTGGCAGTGACTCACTTTCCTCTCCCGCCCTGGAGGTTCTTTCCAGAATGAAGAGCCGGTGATAGGCTACTTCCTTTGCAAGAGCCGGGTCCACTGGGGCGGGAGAACAAAAGGCCACTGCTTGCGCAGGACCCGGAGCCTGGTGCCCTGGTCTCCCCTCCCGCGCACCTGGCCCCAAACATTGCGGCAAAAGGCTTTTAAACTGGCGGGTTCCACGCGGGGAGGAAAACGCTCCCAAGATCTCGTGTTGCTCGCCCTCACCCTCCAGACAGCCCGGCTCCGGGCGCGGGGTTCCTCCGCACCCTTGTGAACAGCGCGCGGTTCCCGGCGCATCGCCGGCCGCTGGGTTTCGGCCCAACTGTGCTCGCACTAGCCACGAGTGCATATGGCGGCAAAAGGAATTTCGCGGTAAGCGCGTCACGCCGTGGACTGCCTTTCACAAGCGGCCTCGGGCAGAGGAAGGTGGTGCTTACTCCAGCCCTTTGTGTCTCGCTCTACGGCGTGGACCTGGGCTTTCGCTAGCCTGTTCCATCGGTGGAAAACATTGGCTTTGCGGATCGCGTACTATTCTCTGCTGGATAGACGGTGTTGTACGTGGAAGAGAGGAAACGACCCACTGCTAGGAAACGGTATGCATTTGCAAGATTTGACACCTCCGCATGTTTTTTTTTTTAAATTTAAAAAGAATAGAATAGGGGAAAAATAAATGTATGGTTTGCAGAACGCAGGGCCAGCAAGGCTGTAATTTATCACCTTGATATAAGGAACAGTGCTGCAACTCGTGCTTTTTCTGACGTCAGAAGGACAACGGAAATAAAACCTGAGCTGGCTGGCCTCATTGTCAAATAACTCACCCTATAGGAAACTGGCAAGTCCCGCCACCGATCTGGTATGGCCTTGCGACTCTGCCTTCAAATGACTTAAATGACTTTGTTCTTCAGTTACTTAATTCTCAGTGTGTGGCTGCAAGCAACAGAAAAGCGGCCTAGTTTGATTGAGGTATTAATCTTAACAGGGCTTTTTTAAAAAAAANNTTTTTTTAATCAGGTGCTGAATTTAGTGCATGCTGTGTAGCAGGCAGCAATTAATCAGATCAAGTTCCGGCTCCTTTGCTATGTCCATTCTCACCAGGAAACAGGCTATGGATGAACGCATACAGAAATGCCAGGTGTTCAGGCCGTGAAGAATGAGACAGGATCATGAGACCTGAGGGTGCTTGAGATAGGGCGACGCATTAGGAGGGGTTGTGTGAGGGGTGACACATGTCTTCCTGTCTTAATGAGGAGAATGGATCTGCTATTGGAATAATTAGGGGAAGACTTTCAGAAGAAATAGTCCTTACTGTATCCGGGGTTGACTATAATTCAGCAAGATAGATAAGTAGATATAAAGATACTTTTGAATCTTTGAACTTTTGTTGTTTATGTATAGTTTTGCCATGCTTCATGGACTGAGACTATGATGAGGGGAGCAGTGGCATCTGCTACCGTGCTCACTCACCCTTTCCTCCACCAATGCCAGGGATACAGGGATTGCTTAATCAATTCTTGCTGGATTGTGACCTTGGCCAGGCGGCTCACCCAGCCCTTTACAATGCATAGACCATCTCTCGTTTTCCTTAGCCCATAACCGGTTCCTCTTCCTTTAAGTTTGCAACATTGTAGTCCTCTGCTTTTCTTTTTCTTACCACAGTCCCCACTTTTGAGCAGCAATTGAGCCATTGAAACTGCCCCTCACTTGTCCTTTTGTCTGCAAATGTGCAAGACCGTCCAGTAGATTCTTGGGATGTAGGAACTGTGAGATAGGAGGTGCCTTGAAGTAAAGATGCAGGCATGCTTAGGAGTGACGGAGTCAGCTAAGGCAATGTAACAGCTGCCCAGATGTTCCTGTCCATACTAAATGCTGTTGCCCTAGCTCAATCTGGGCTCTTTCATGAGTCTTACATTTTATTCTGTTTTTAAAATTGTTAGCAGTTTGTAAGGCCCTCGCTTTCCAGTGAGTTCCCACTTGCCTACAAATAAAATCTGAATTCCTTTGCCAGGTGCCCAGAACTGTCACAGTCTGACCTATCACCTCTTGGCCTCTCTCCCAAATGACATTCTCTTTCTCCCAGAGCACAATGCAAATCCACCCTGTCCCCAGGTACTTTTCTGCCGCAATGGCTATGTAGCTTCCAGACGAGAATGCCTCCTGAAATCCTGTATATTTGTGACAGCCTAGCCCAGGTGCTATTTTTCTGTCTCTTAGAAGTGCTTAGTGACCACCTTCAGTGACATTTTCATAAGATCTGTCACTTGGGGTGTCACTCTCATTAGATGGTAAGGCTTATCGGCCTAGGGAACTTGGGACAAATTGTTGAATTTCTCTGAGCTTCAAGATTTCGCCCCTTATTTTGTAAATGAGGATGATACTAGTGGTAGTTATTGAGTTATCCTAGAGGCTTAATCCAGATGACAGAGATGAGGTTACTCACACAATCTTATTTGTACAATTTGATGGCTTGGTTATTGGTTTTCTGGTGATGATGGGTTTCAAGCCAGTTGTTAATGGCAGAGGAATTCAGTTACCAAGAAGCCAGCGTGACATGGGGGTGGGGTGGGGTGGGGTGGTAGGTTACACAGTGAGAGATTCACTTCCTGCGAGGCTGCAGTAACCAGTGGGCAACTCAGTCAACAGGTTGAGGCCTCACTGTCCCCATCCAGAGTTGGGAAAATACAGTGAGAACCAGCCAGGAGACTCTGTGGACAAGTCAGGACTGTTCAGTCTAAGTTCACTGCCAATGGAAGGCGTGGAGAAGGTGTTAGTGCTTCTTAGCCTAGCTCCACCTTTGACTCAACCTGTGTCTTTGAAACTCTACCAGTGCATCTCCAAAGATAGATCAGACAGGAGAATGAAAAGTAAAGAGAACCTTGAGGGGAGGGGTGATTCTGTCGAGGTTTAGATTTAAAGCAGAACGCACAAACCGAGCACCAGAGATTACACGAAGTTGTCTGCGTTTTGCGTGATGAAATGTTAGCAATGTGAAACTCCGAGCTTGCCTGGCTTTTCCCTTTGATTTTACTAAACCATCCAGTTGCTGACATCATGGGACCATAGCCTCAGGTTACAACTCGTGGCCTGTATTATTCCCAGGCCCGGAGGCCCTTCCAGTGAGACAGCCAGGATCACGTGAAGGTGTAATATGAGGATCTCAGTTTCCATCCCTTAGCAGTGATGGAGGAGACTGGAAAAGGAAAGGAAAGAAATAGGTGGCCTGAGGTGTGGAAGGAAGAGGGGCTGATGGGAGAGGGCAGAACTGAGAAAAGTTGGCCTTAAGTTGTCCTTGTTTTTGTTGTGGTTGCAAACTGGTGAGTGCTAGTGGGCATAGTTTGTGTGAGTTATACTTTTGAGATTATTTGGAGTTAATTGCTGGATAAAAATTAGGATGTCACTTCACACATGGATTTCCAGCATTCTTGTTAAAAAATGGCCATGGTTCTGGTGGCACATGCCTTTAGTTCCAGAACTCTAGAGATAGTTTGTGAGTTCTAGGCCAGCCAAGGCTATGCGATAAGACCCAATCTCAAACTTAACAAAACTCTAAAGATTGGGTTTATTCCTGCTGCTGGCTGGAGGGACCTGAGTAAGACCAGTGTTCTCCAGTTCTGTGAGCCTATGCTGTGTTGCTCATCTGCCTTGCCTGCCTGGACACAGTAGCTGCATTTGATCCTAGTCTTCAGTATCAATCTGTAGACCTGAAGGCTGGCTTCCCGTTAGATTCCCCGTGGAGAGCACTTAAAACACGCATGGTGTATTAGACCCGTGGTATTACAGACCCATGGTGTATGAGGTCACTCTTTATCTCTGATTTTCTTTTTCTAAGTTTTCTGGCTGGTTCCCATGTCCAGCTAGAATGGCAGCTATCAGTCTTGAATCAGCTGTTGAGAAGCTGTATCCATAGGTTCATCTGCTTAGTTAAAGTTGATCTGTAAACAGCCAGATCAAGCAGAGGGTTTGAGAACCAGAAGAGATCTTGAAAGAACATCAGTTCCTTCAACCTCCAGTGACCCATATAGAAAAAAGGAATTGTTTGCTTTCTGCACCATCGTGTGATTTTTTAAAAAAATTTAGGTTATTTAATTTTTTTATTAAAGAAATTTTTTAAATTCATTTTACATACCAACCATAGATCCCCCTATCATCCCTCCTCCCGCTCCCCCCTAGCCTCCCCCTCCCACCCCACTCCCCATCCCTTCCTCTGAAAGGATAAGGCTTTTTGAATGGCAAAGTGTCTTGGGGACTTCTTCCTCTTTTTAAATTGAGGTACATAGTTAAAGATATCTTGGTTGAAATGATCCACTTTTCACATGCTACTCTGTGGTGCTTTTAATCCCTCTGCATTTGTGTTTTTCCTGGGGCATTTCATTAGGACTTGATGTCAGAGCTCAACTAGGAGTTAAATACAGTACAATTACTGCCCGCTGCTTCTAGTACAAGATTGGTCTGTGATCAGAAATGTTAACACACTGTAACACACATATGCAGAGAGTAGCTTTTCTTTAGCGTGTTCTAAGTTGTTTCTGACTCCTCACGTTTTGTGGTAATTCTAGAAATCCATGTAATTTTCAGTTAATGGGAGTTTAAGTTGTATTACTGTTCACACCAGTGTACTCACTGTTCTCCTTAAACTTCAAATGTTGATTTATTATATTATTATTATTATTTTACAGTAGTATAGAATCTGTTTTCCTACATCCAATGTTATATGTTGGCTTGACTTCTGGAGTTTGTACCTCAAGGAAATCAGTGCCATTTTGAACATGTAAATATGGATATTAATTCACAGAGAACATAGCCTGGGCATATTGAAAGCAGGAACTTGAGTGATACTGTGGGGACCTGAACAGTCATAGAATGGCACAGTAGGAACATGTACTGGGACGCCACGGATAGGATACAGTGCAGTGGGCAGTCTGTTGTAGGTCATCGCCATGTCCCCAGTGACTGGCGGGGCTTGTTCTGGGTGAGCCTTCTTTAACACTGGGCTGGTACTTCATCAGCATGCTGCCATTTTGAGCCAGGTCCTATCCCTCTTTGCTGTGGAGGTTTAGTGCCATTTCCAGCCTGGCCTACTGGAAGGAAGCCTACAATGACCCCTGATACGTGATAACCAGAAACATCTCCAGACTTTGCCAACTATCTCCTGATGGGCAAAGTTGCTCCCGCCTGAGACAGACAGACAGCTTTGATACACTTTCTTCTCTGGACTTTTAGGAACAACACAGAATATCTTAAACATTCCAGCACAGGGGCAGGATATGACCAAAACACGTTCGGTTATGTTGTCCTCGATGGTTTTAAATGTATTTTCCATTTCCATCCAGATTCAACTTGAAGGAATTTGTGTGCAAGTTCATGAAGGTCAAGCAGGGCTGTCTGTGCCTCTCCATACTCTTGTTTTTATTTCTCTTTTCTGGAGAGATTATGCTTGTTAGGATCACTGTGTGTCTGCAGAGTTAGCTTAAAAAAAACTTCCATCTTCTTGAGTGTTAACGAATGTCTACTAGGCTATGTACTTTGATGTCTGTGTTACCTCAGAACCTCTCCCCATAAAACTGGAATTGAAAAACAAAAACAAAAAACCATTATTAAAATATCAATCCTGATCTAAGCCAGTGAGTAATCAGCCTAACAGGTATGGATGAATTCATCACAAATAAATAACCACAGGTTGGTCACTAGAGAAGCTTTTACAGAAGAGGTTGGCTTGACATTCTTAGAAAAAGCAAAGAANGAAAGCTTTGAGAACAAAGGCCTGTTTGAGTTTGCACAGGCATGACGGAAAGTGGAGAGAGCGTGGACAGGACCCAGTGGGAACTGCATGGGAGCAGACCCAATGCAGGAATGCAGAGGCCCAGCACAGNGGAAGGGAAAGANAGGAGAGAGTGAGGAGGAATGGGGCTTGGAATTCTAGCATCCAGAAATCACATCTGTACACATTTGGAACCGTCATGGTCGGCGGTGGCGGAAGAGAAAGATGCAAGGCAAATGATTTCCAGAAGAATCCTTTTCTACAGTCGGGCGAGCAGAGGGCCCCAGAGGTGGCATGGAAGGGAAGGTGAGAGAGTTAGCATTGTGCAGCTGTAGGGAATGGAGGGAAGGGATGGGACATTTTGAAGGAAAACTGGCCAGACTTGGTGACTGATTCAATAGGGTGTCTTAAAGTGACCCAGTGGATGAAAGCGAAAAAGTTGGAAGTTTGACTGAGGACAGGTGATGTGTTCAGCTTCCACTCTGCAGTGGCTGTGGTGATGGCAAACATCTGTGTGGACAGATCTAGCAGGCAGCCAGAGACTTAAGGAATTTATGGAAATTTCTGAGCTGGAAGGAACTGACAGAGCTGCTCTCCTCCCCCAACCCACCCTCTCTTTTTACAGATTTAAAAAAAAAAAAAAACCCATGTTTTGTGTTGAGGGTCATGGTCCTTATCAAGCCAAGTTTAGAAGGGAAATCCCATGTTACAGTATAGCAAAGGANTTCTAGTCAAAAATGAAAGACGGTGAAGGGAGATCTGAAAGATGCTTGTGGGATGAAACCTTACACTCGGATGGGAGTTTGGAATGTGCAGGGCTGGAAGGGCAGAGTCAGAATTGCCCCGGCCCTTAGGGCAGGCGGAGGAAGGCAGCTGGTAAGCAACTCAAAAGTAGGCAAGAGGGGAGGCAGGCAGTGAGGGGCAAGTTGAGAGGTCACAAGTCAAAGAGAAAGAAGGCCGAGGAATGCCATTTGCCTTGATGAGGAGAGTCATTTTNGCTCGCCAGAACCANGCAGGCACTGAGTAACTACGCAGCATGGCTAAACCATGGCATTTATGACTGTACCCACCAGTGTGTGTCAGCTTGCTTGCACAGCTGTGGTCACCTGGGAAGAGGAATCTTAACTGAGAAAAGGCAATATAAATTTGGCCTATAGGTAAGTCTTTTGTGCATTTTCTTGCTTAATGATTGATGTGGAAGAACTTAGCCACTCCTGGATAGGTAGTCCTGGGTTACATAAGAAAGCAGGCTGAGGAAGCAGTGGAAAGCAAACTCGTAAGTTCCTCAATGGCTTCTGCTTGGTTCCTGCCTTCAGATTCCTGTCTTGAGTTCCTGTCTTGGCTTCCCTTCACGATGGACTGTGGTCAGGATATGCATGCTGAAATAAACCCTTCNCTCCCCAAGTTGCTTTTGGTCATGGTGTTTTATCACAGCAACAGAAACCCTAACAATAACCATATGAGCAGGGTAATAGTGGAGCTTCATTCCCTAGTTGGGGAAGCTGAGGCAGAGAGCTTAACCTGGCGTCACATAGCTCCTGTATGGCGGAGCAAGGGTTTGCTGGTCAAACATGGTATTAGGGAGTCGGGAAGATGAGGGCAAGTATGTCAGAGGTAGTTGGAAGGAAAGAGCAGCTCCGAACAGGTTACATGGCAGGTAGGGTGTTCTGAGACTGCGGGACAGAAGCTAGGAGGCCAGAGAGGATGGATGATACATGGTCCTAGTGAAGCTCCGACCACTGGCGTTGGCTGGTCTGGGACCTTAGACAGGAGGAAACAGCCTGCTCTGAGATGTACTAGTTCTCAAAGACCATTTTTATTGTTGCTTGTCTCCCAAGGATCCCAAGTTTTAAAGATTTCCATTGTCAACATTAAACTTTTAATTGAAGTATCACATACACTCTAATGCTTAGCTATTTGTTTTGATTGCATTTAGAGTGTGCATGTGTGTACACGTCAGTGCCAGGTGTGGTGCCACGGCATGCACTGGAGACTCAGAGGACAGCTTTGAGANTAAGTTCTCTCCTTCCACCATGTAGATCCTGGGACCAGACTCAGGTCATTGGGCTTGGCAGCATATTAATCTGCCTAGCCATCTTGCC
>LZPO01034861.1:734673-745419 GCA_001675575.1 Neotoma lepida
ATGGACTCTGAACCTCTGAAGACGCCACAGACACACTTAGGTACTTAGGTAGTTACAGTTGATTTTCATTGTATGTCAAATGAGGCATCTGTNTCAGCCCCTGTCTCCTCTTCTACACACTGGTACTGCCTTTTTCTTTCTTTTTTTTTCAAAAACGGTTTCTCTGTGTAACAGCTCTGGCTGTCCTGGAACTCACTCTGTAGACCAGGCTGGCCTTGAACTCACAGATATGTTCCTGCCTCTGCTTCCTCCAGCCTCACTGGTGCTGTCTTAAGCAGCTACCTGGGCCCCTCTGACATTTGGTTCCCTGGATAAGGAAATTTTGTTAGGAGTGTCTCGTAGCCCTGCCAATCTCTAAAGCCCCATGGCTCTGTGACTTTTCATTCCAATGCCAGCCATCTATTTAATCAGAAATGTGTATTTCATCAGTTTCCTTTGCTTTTTCAATTAAAACTATTTATTACTAGTATTAGTATTATTGTGTGTGGGCTTGTGCATAAATATGGGGGTCAGAGGACAACTCTGAAGTTGGTTCTCTACCCTTATAGGGTCTGGGGATCTGACTCTGGTCATCAGGTTCATGCCTCAGTGTTCTTTTTTTTTTAAAAATATACAGTAACATATCTAGTTAGGTGTGGACACAGTGTTAAGCATCCACATAACCATTCCTATAGCTCTGACTTTGTACCAGGTCTTTACGGAATCTGTGTGTCAACCATAGGGGACTGTCGTTAGTTCCCTGTTTAATGGATGATGGAACCAGTACTTGAAGAGACTCTCGGCCTTGGGGGGGGTCTCTTCTCTGTTATTTCTGGGAATTCTCTTCCCTGTCAATCTCTGGATTCCTGTATCCATCACCTGCCCTTTATGGATTTGCCTCCTTGCCGTTGTTACTGAGACACGCCCTCTGAACAAAGCTTGTGTTGTACCTGTGTCCTTGGTTAGCAGCTTGGGCAGCCATAGCCCTCTATATTAGCAACAATTCCTTTTCAAAATTTTGAAGGAGTTGCTGCCTGGCCTTCCTGTGGCAAGGTCCCATGTGCTTCTCACCTGAGATCTTTTCTACACGTTCTGATTTGGGTTTTATTTTTACTGGGGATGTCCTGTATGTCTTTGTCCCCACTGTCCTGCAGGTCCACAGTGGTACCTTGACAAGAACATTTCTTCAGTCATGTCAGGCCTTTGGGACGTCTTTTTCATTTTGCTTTGTTTTGTTTTCTTGTATTATTGGGACAGGGTCTCTCTCCATAGCCCTGGCTGTCCTGGAACTCACTATGGAGACCAACCTGGCCTCAAACTCACAGAGATCTGCTTGCTTCTGCCTCCCTAGTGCTGCTCTTAAAGACATTCACACCACACCCCATCATCTGCTTCAATCCATGGCCCTTCCATTTGGGAACATTGTCTTACATTATTGTGTATTGATGTATTTTTTTTGTCCAGGTTTTTCACTTTTTTTTCCATCACCTCTAATGATATGTCATTGTCCTTTCTCGGCTGTCAATTTTCCTCCAGCTCTTTATTGGTTATTTTATATCTGTTAGTCTTTCTTCTGGAGAAGGTTTCCAAACTGTTCCCTTCCAGTATCTCTTGGCTCTGTGTTATGGTTTCAGCCTGTTCTCTGAGGACTCTAACGGTAATTCTTCTCCATTNTGGAAAATTTCAAACATGGAGTGGCATAAAAGATATTTATGTCCCCTTCCTTCCACAACTACACAGGTTTGGTCCACTCCACCCCTAGATTTCCTGGAAAACCAAGCCATTACACCACTCCTTAACAGACGTGTCTATGTAGAGCTCTAAAATGTAAACACTATAATGTCATAGCTAAAACCTACAAGTCTTCTTAATATACCCAATGAATATTAAAATTGCTCTGATTTGTAGTTTTTATTTTATTGCGATGGTGTCTTACTTTGTAGACACCTGGCTACTTGCAGAACTCACAGGAATCTGCCTGCTTCTGCCTCTCCAGGGCTGGGATTACAGGTGTGCACCACCACAAACAGAAGCAGCCGGGTTATTCAAATAAGGCCTGTAGAATGTAGTTGGCTGGTAGGCCTTAAATCTCTTTTAATTTATGTAGATTTCCCACTACCCCCCCTTCCCCCATGGGATTCATTTGTTGGATAAACTGGGNCATTTGTCTACTGATTTCCCTGCCATCTGTATTTGCTGACGGAGCCCCGTGCTCCTAGTTGACTTTGTTTGTTGGATGCAACCTTCCCTTTCACGTTTTCCTCAGTGTCAGGTCGTGCTTCCATTTCGGCTCTGGTCTAGAATGGGAAAAGGAGGCTAAGCTGAGCCCGGCACACGTGCATAGGGCTTGTAGGTAGTAGCTTCCCTTGAGGGAGTTGCAGAAGTCCTTCACTCCAGGGACCACCCNCGTGGGTTCTGTAGGATGCGCCTCTTTGACTGTTCGGATTATCTTACCTGCAGGGCATGGCCATGGCTGCCATCTCTGTGGGGACCAAAGGGATAAGGAGAAGTCCGGACATGCATGTGTTCCTCAGTGTCCAGTCTGTGTTACAATGCATGCCTGTTCCCTTCCTTGAGACTCTGTCTGTCTGTATAGTCCAGGCTAGCCTCCAACTTGCAATCTTCCTGCCTCAGCCATTTAAGTGCTAGGATTATAGATGTGTGCCACCTGGCCTGGCTAGACCTATACTCTATGTTGACCAACGTCTTCAGATTTTTGCCGAAACAACTGGTCATCTTTATGGCATATAATTGTGGTGGTGGTGGTGGTGGGGTGTCTAGCAATTCTTCAAGGAAATTAAAGGTAATCAGCATATTTTTGGCCCACTGGCTTCTAAGAAAGTTGCCAGTACCTTTGGACGANTTTGGTGTGATCTAGATTGGTCTTGGGCCTTCTCTTCTATCAGATCAGGTTCTACTCTGTCTGCTTGTCCTCCAAAATGGTNTTTTCTTATGTATTAGTGACTTAGCAATATAATAGGAAATGAAGGAGTGAAGAAAAACAAAGTCCCATCGGTGGGCTTTCACGAGGGAACAGGAGTCAATCCTTGCAATCTACCATTCCTAGAAAAATCAATGATTTTTAATTATACTGGTTTAGGGATGACTGATCTCATCNGTTGCCTTTTAATCACTGGAAGAAGCTAAGGATTGGGTAAAAGGCACTTAGTGTTGAAGGGCGCGGGTTCCCCTCCATGAAGCTGTTAGGAGTCGTTTTATTTGATATACATGGAGAGCAAGCATGCCTATCACACCCCAGGGTGGACTCTCCTGAAGGCAGCTGCAGAAAGACGCACAAGTTTCTCACAGAACATGGAACTTTGTGGCTTCAGAACAAGGAAACACTGACTTGTTCTAAAACCAGCTGCTCCTGCTGCTCACAGCCAGCAAGCAGTTGGCAGACTCAGGTAGGCTCAGGCATCAGCTGCTCCAGGGCCCTGATCCAGGCTCACTGGCCAGCAGGGAAGGGGAGTCCAAGATTGTCCAGGCTTTAGAGCCTCAGCTGGGAAGGCTCCTCCCTGTCGCCCTGCAGCTGGGTGTGGAGCTCTTCTCTGGGTCCTCTGGAAACGTCTTGGTGTGATTTCTTTTCCTTGGATGAGTTTCAGGTTCAATTTTTGGCCAAGCATAATGGCTGCTGTTACCATGTACCACATCTAATTCAATTAAACTCAACGGGTTCTGCCCTGTTAGAAGAACACCTAAGTTTCGGATTTTGCTGAATTTTGGGTCCTTAACATTACATTCAGGGAACGGGAAGTATGCTGGTGAGGAATCTCAAAGTATGGCTTAAAGAAGTGATTCATTTTCTGTGGGAAACAAAACGGGCTAAAGCTATCACAGAATCCAGTTTGCCCCAGGAGTGGAAATCCGATGAAGGAATAACCGCAGAAGAGACACGCTGTTATTTCTTCTTTATCTCTAGCCTTTTTATAAGCGTTCCCCTATCTTCATCTTAGCAAAACCAAGAGTTAGAAATCAGTATTGAGGGCAGGCGAGACAGCTCAGCAGGTAAAGGCACTTGCTGCCAACCCTGATGGTCTGAGCTTCATCCCCCCCACCCCGGGACCACCATGGTGTAAGGAGAAAACCAACTCCTGCAAGTTGTCCTCTGACTGCCACATGTGCACTGTGGGATGTGCTAAAATAAACTAGGTTGATAAATGCAATAATAATAATAATAATAATACTAAAGTCAGTATTGAGCTGAGCATCAGTACCGGTGGTACCTGCTTGTAACCCAGTACATAGAGATGCTGAGGCAGGAGGATCACAAGTTGGAGGCCAAATACACAGCAAGATGTTGTCTCAATAAATAGCCTCTAAAAACCAAAAATACAATTCCATCAATACTGATACGGAAGGATGGTGTTTATTTTATATTTTTACATTTTCTAAATATCTGTTAAAGGCATACATTTTATAGAAATTGAATCTCTTTAGGATTTATTATTTTTCATAGCACTAAGTAAAAGAAATATTTATTGGCAGAATCTAGTGAAACAATAAACTTTATCCTTTTCCATAATACCCTAGCACATTTTACTATTTCTTATTTTAACAAGATTACCTTTAAATTTATAATCATTTTGAATTAAAAAGAAATTTACTGAGCTGGGTAGGTTGGTGCATGTCTTTAATCTCAGCATGCAAGAGGAAGAGGCAGGTGGATCTCTGAGTTAGAAACCAACCTGGTCTACATAGGGAGTTCCAGGACAGCCAGGGCTACATAAAAGAGAAACCCTGTCTCTCACTGTCTGCCTCTCAGATTTACGCCTTTCATCTGGCTTTTTACTCAGGCTCCAGGGACTGAATTTAGGTTGTCAGCTTTGCACAGGAAGCATTTTTATCTTTTGTGCCATCTCCCTAGCCCAGCACTTAAAACCATGAAAAACAATCCAGGATAACTTCCGAAATACCAGTCCATTGTAGACAGTGAGTTTGCAAGCAACCCTTTGCGCATGTTACTTTTCAAACAATACTATGGTCTGTGCAAAAGTAATAGTTCAGATTTTAATTTGGTTATAATGTCAGATATTTGTGGGGTTTTGCTCTCTGAAAAGTTTGTCTTCCTTGGGTCGTGACTGTAGAAACAAAAAGGGTAAGGCATCTAAAAACACATTCTTCAAAGTGGCGTGTAGGAGGAGTTGCAGTAATTGGTAGCAGTCCCTAGGACTCTGGGGCTGCTATGAGGAGTGAATGAGTGTATGATCTGTGTGCATGTGTGTATGTCTGTGTGTGGGGGTGAGAAAGTATGCAGACGGTGCCAGTCGTGCCTGGCAGAGTAAGCACTTTGTAGTCAGTATTTGCTAGAGTACTAGGTTAATAGTCACTAAGTACTTACATAATTTATTGCACAGTAACTATAGGTAAATATACATACCATATTATCCTGTTTAATCCCCACCACCAACACTACGGGTTAAGTATTAGTTCCATTTACCTAACCCCATGAACTATCCCCACAAGCTTAACTGAGCTTATTAACTATCCATGACCATGAGAGAATATGAGGAGCCAGGATTCCATCTAGGCTTGTGTGGTTTAAAACAGGGGACTGCCCCTCACTGTTGTCATCCTCGGGAACCAGATGTTATTAATGTGTTGGAGGAAATAGAGCCTTACCGATGGATGTCAGTCAGTTACTATTTACTTCCTAATTGTGTGGCTTTAGGATGATGAAATCATCAGCATCCCTGATGATCTTGCTAATGTCCCTTTAAGATCAGGATCCTCCACAATAAAGGAACCAGCTTTGCAGTGTTAGATGGTGCAATCTGCGGATCTGAGACAGTTAAATTCTGAGCAGCAGCAGATAAACTCCATGCCTAAAGTGCATTGCAAAACAATAAGCCTCTGAACTGCACACAGCTGTACAAATTACTTTTCTGCTGCTGTGATGAAAATATTATGACTAAGGCAAGAAAGGGTTTATTTGGGCTTAAGGTTCTAGAGTGGTTAAGAGCCCACCATGATGGGGAAGCAAAGCAGCAAGGGGCGGGCGTGGGGGAGAGCTCACATCTGTTACCACAAGTGTGAAGTAGAAAGAGGGAAGTGGAAGTTGAAGAGGCTTTCCCCTCAAAGCCCGCCCTCGGTGACAGTTCTCAAGCACGCCTGCACCACCTAAACCTCCCCAAACAGCACCACCAACTGAGGACAGTATTCAAATGCCCAAGACTATAGGAGACATTTCTCACTCAAACCACCACTGTGGCTTTCGCACAGTTTGCCTGGTTTCCCTCACAGTCAGTTTAACATCTACTAAAGAACCCTTGCAAAGANGTAACTGTACTTTTAGTCATTTAATTTTAAGCTAAACACCAGTTATTANTAAGTTAAACATCACAAATTCCACCGAAGATTGTGGTCCACCTTTCCAAAGATCCATCTGTTNTTAAACTNTCATTATTATTCATGTATATATTCCCAAAAGGTGGAGTGATGGAATGACCATAATTTTGCCCTAAGCAGAAGAAGATGGTTTATGTACTAAATATCAGATTNTTTTTTTGTTAATGCTAAGTCATCTTCTCTGGGCACTCCCAAGGAAAGACAAATATGTAATATAAAAATGAAGTGGTTAAATGGAAGTCAACAAGGAGACCTCGNTCTTCCGGATGCTCCTAGGAGGTCCATGGGTATGGTCATATTCCTCTCCTTCTTGTCAATCAGTTACTTGTTTTAAAATTCTTTGAGTTATAGTCATGGTTCCTTAGAAATGATCTGAAGAGAAAAATGTTCTTTTGCTGGCAGCAAAACCCACTGGCATCAGAGGCCCTTGTTTGGGAATAATGACACTTGAGGGGGAGAGGTGGCACAGTCAGCTTGCCAACATTTGGAATTCATGTAGAAAGGACAGAGCTAGAGCCGTTGAACTCTATTGAAATTCATTGGATTTAGAAGCTTTTCAGAAATAGAGAAATACTCACAATGAGAGCCTGTTTTGTAAACAGAGAGAGCTGGCCTGTGTAGGAGATGGGTCTCATGCACTGTTTTCAGAAGTTGAACTCTTGTGGCTTAGCTTGGGTCACACGAGATNCCTCTGATAATTTGGTTCCAAGAATTCAATTCTCTTGNTCTCAGATGGGAGCCTGTGTGTTTGTGTATGCTTATGTGCACTGTACACATGCACAAGACTTCACCTTGTTTACACTTGGTTGCCTCTAGTGCTTTAGTCATATCAAGAGCATAGCACCCTGGCCTCTATTTTGTCCTACTGTATTTTTCTTAGCTTGCAAGAGACAACTATGTGGTCTTTAGTCTTCACCCCATTATTTAGCTCCATGGTNCATGGAATGCTTTTCTGTTAACTCTGGCTCACAGTAGACAGAGTATGCATTGGCCCAGCAGGGCAGGTTAAATATAGTCTAGAGATATGGATTTGCAAAGCTAACTTAAATTTCATCTCCTAGAGCAGTAGCCAACTTAATAGAAAGAAAAACTGCTCCTGTGTGGTCCAGTTAGTTTTGCTTTGCTCTCTGTTAGACGTATGGCATCAAAGGTCAACATTCATGTCAAGGGTTGGCGTACAGTGGCCGACAGAACATTGTCACAGTATCTACTTAAGAGTGGCCTTTATTTTTTAAAAAGAATACAAAGAAGAGAGCCATAAACTATGCNTGATTTTATAGAATTCCAAGAATGTTATTTGTTACCTCTCATTTATAGATGAAGAAATTGAGATTCACAGAGGTTAACTAGCTTTTCTAGGGTAGTGGACCATGTTTATTGTNTAGTCCTGGTCCACTTCGTATCCATGGGCATATGTACAAGTTCCCATGGAAATGGAGTGAGGGAGGACACNCGGATGGAGCCCCCCACATCCAGCAGGCTTCTGGAACTGGAATCTAAACCCAGTCTAAAGCATTTCACTTGTTAGGACTTTATCTGTCACGAAAAGTTACGTCTTCAGAGGCTGAAAGTGTGTGTGGGGGGGACGTTATTTTAAAGGGTAAACACGTAGGTTTGAAGAGAAAAGAAGCCAGTTGTCCTTGTAGAATCAGGAGGAGTGAGGACAATGTCGACGGTTACACCTTAAGTCCCACACAAATCCACAGTCCTCTACCCACTGCCGGAAAAACAGGAAGTGATCATAAGGAGTGGCTAGCTTTCTAGCCAGCACAACTTCCTCCTCCAAGCTCAGNCCTCCTGCTTTCTACTTCTGTCTTCATGTCTCNTTTGAACACCCCTTTCTTTGTAGGNTAATATTAGATTCAGACATCAGTGAGATGGATTTTGCTTTCTAGATAAAAATAGCTAAGCAACCGTGNGGCTAGTTCAAGGTAAATTTTGCGTGAAAGAATTTAGACTTGTCTACAAGGAAACCAATGAAAGGTGTTGGNTGGGTCATTGACTTCCGCCTGCTCCTGAGCCAGCCTATTAAAACCATGGCTTTCCTTGGGCCATTGTGTAAGTAGTACAAGTAATCGCACACCACCGGATCCTAGTGTGCTGGTCCTTTGGCTCTGCTACTTTGGGCAGAATATTTAACCTCTCTGTGCTTCAGTGACCTATAAATGAGNCCAGGGATGGTAACACTGAGAAGAGAAATACAAACAATACTTAGGATGAACACTTCAAAGTTTGTTTTTGTTATTAACCAATAAANTGCTTTATTAATTATATTGGGAATCCCATTACATTAAAAGTCTAAAGAACTCCTCCTTTTCATGTGACAGGAATTTGAGTTTTTCAAAACCTTTAAAATATTCATGNGAATTAGAAACTGGAAACCCCTGTCCTTATCACCGTCAGTGTGTGTGTCCTTCCCACTGAGTTCTTAGTGAATGAAGCTCTCTGTGTCCCTTGCTTCTGTACTTACGCTATGCATGCACTGCTGTGGCTCCCCAGGGCAGGGGCCAGCACTGCTGGGACCTCCTGAGAACCTAAGTTGGCATCTCTTTCTCCAACCTCTTTCAATGTCAGGGGCCCTCACTTATACCCATCTCCTGTCCATACAGGTTTTCTGTTTTGATGATTTATTATTTAAAGGGCAGGGGGAGGTGGTGAGTGAGTGTGTGTGTGTGTGTGTGTGTCTGTGTATATGAGTATGTGTGTGAAATTTTGCGTGTTTGAGTGTGAGTATGTATGTTTATGTATGAATATGTGTGTGAATGTGTATGTGTTTGAGTGTGTGTGGGTGTGTGTGTACACTTATGAGTGCAGGTGGCTGGGAGGCTAGAGATGTCAGATCCCCCAGAACTGGAATTACCAGACAGTTGTGAGCAACCTGATGTTAGTGCTGGGGACTGAACTGTGGTCCTCTGGAGGAGGACTGCAGACCCCTAACCCCAAAACATCTCTCCAGCCCTGCCCCCATTTTTCTTTTTCCGTGCTAAGATCTCTNTNGCATGAGCCTGGAAAATCCCTGGATCTGAGCCTTCCCTCAGCCAGGCATCACTTTCAGTTCTTGGTCTCTGCCCTCAGCTGGGTCCTCTGTGCGGTTCTGTCCTTCTACTATTTCCAGTTCTCCTCAACAGAGATTTCAGTCTGAATTGGGATGTGACAGAAGAGCAAGGGGGTTTAGCAGAGGTGAAAAGTGGAAACTGGAGGTAGAAGCCCACGAACAGAAGCCAGCAGCAGAGGAGGAGCGCAGGGGAAGGTGAATGGCCAGAAAGCAATGGATGTTTCCCTCTGGTTGATCCAATTCTGTTGTACCAGATTTAAAATCTTTCTTACCAATACCTTACCTCAACCAACAGACTGACTGAGCTTTCAAGTGAGGGGTGTGTGTTGCTGGGAAACAGAACTTGTCCCACAGACTGCCTTTGCTGTGGTTTGGTTTTTGTGTGAGCTCTTCTGCCCACCTCATGGAAGCTGGTAAAGTTGTTTTATACCGCTACCTGGATTTAGAAGGGAAAGGATTAGCTGTTTGGTTGTCAGCACAGAAGAGGCCAACATGCCACTTTCCTTGGTTGNTCTAAATCCAAATTGATACACCACCAGCTGTTCCTACTGNACCACTGGGGTTCAGCCCTGACAAGATGCAGGCTGTGCATACGATGTGCATTTATGGTGAGGTGGGCACCAAGGCCACCTTGGCTCCCATGAACNGCTTCACAGGTCANAGGCAAACAGTGAGTGGTAGGGCCTGAGGGTTACAATGAAACTGAACATTCAGAACAGACAGGCGAGGGTGAGGTGGCAATTCCTACCCTTTCCTGGTAACCCTCAGAGCCCTCAGAAAACCTCCAGAAGACAGAAGGCAACAGAGAAACCCCAGATACCTTGGAAACACTTTTAATGAGGTGGCCAAAATTTGCCTGATAAATACAACCTGAATCTTTAGAGAGAGAACTCTCTGGAAGCCTTGAGGTCCTGGGGATTGTTCAGCCTGTGGGCTGCAAAGTTGATGGCCACCACCCTCATGACAACATGGAAGACATCAACATGGCACAGTGGGTTGCCCAGCTAGGTAACAATAGAAAATAGTTCAATATAGAACATCTGACAGGGAAAAAAAAGAGGGAAAATTACAGAGTGTGGTGATGCTNGAAGCCNAGTGAAGGCATGGGGGAGGGGTNTAAATTATGTTTAAATATATACCTGCCTGAAGGAAGGAAGCTTAAAGGAGTTGACCAGAAACATAGACACGGTCTGGCTTTTCACAGAGCCCATCGGTGTCACACAGCAGTGGTGGTTGGGCAATGTGTGCTTCCTTTCACTATATTCTTTCCTGTTCCCTGTAGCTGAGCTGGATGTCAGCAGGGCATCTCTCTGCAGACAATGTGACAGGCGTATAGATGTGTCATATTATGAGAGTCAGAAACA
>LZPO01034861.1:759599-772675 GCA_001675575.1 Neotoma lepida
TTTTCTTTTTGAGACAGGGTCTCACTATGTAGCCTGGCTGTCCTAGAACTGAACTATGTAGACCAAGCTGGCCTCGAACTCAGAGATCTGCCTCTGGGTCCCGAGTACAAGGCTTAAAGGCGTGNGCTACCATGCTCAACTTAGATACCCTCTTTTTAAGTATGCAATGGGCAAGTCACCTCAGTTAGTGAAGGATGTCAGAGGATCGCAATGCCCTGCTCTTTGCTGTTAGTTGCGATAGAGACCCATGTACCAGGCTACTGCAGCATAAACATAGCCTAGATGTGCTGGGATGTTTGACACTCACCATGGGAGCCGGGTCCTAAGCTCTTCTGTCAGAAGTGCCCTGTGGCTCTGCTAGNTGAACCTTTGTGGGAAAGCTGCTTTCATTTGGGGACCAAAACTCTCCTAATAACCTCATAACCCCAGAATCCTGGGGAGCAGGCTGGTGATGACAGCTCAGAAGTATGACACTNCATCATTTTTGTTTCCTTTCAAATAGACGGTGTATGCTTTACCAACCATTGCGTTTGCATTTGTCTGCCACCCATCTGTCCTGCCAATCTACAGCGAGCTCAAAGAGTAAGATCTGTTACGTTTTTATGCCTTATTCGTTATCGCCCACCTCCTACTAATGGCCAAGTTTCGTGTGAGAATAGACACGGATTCATCATCCGGCTTCAGTGTTTGCTGCATTCTTGAGCAAGCACTGTGTTAAGGAAACTCTGAAATCTGCAATATTTTTAGCTATAAATGAGAAAGTGACAAGCCATGTGGCCTTAATTAATTAGTTACGTGTGTGTGTGTGTGTGTGTGTGTGTGTGTGTGTGTGTGCTGTCTCTTATACACATCTAGATGTGTATAAGAGACAGCCCCCCACCTCCCACCCCAAGCACTGGGGTTACAGGCACGCTCTGTTACACCAGCTTTTTACTTGGTTTCTGGGAACTTGAATTCAAGCCCTTCTGCTCACCTAGCAAGTGCTCCTAGCCACCGAGCCATCTCCCCAGCACCCTCCATTCCCAAATGGGGGCTTTTTAGTTCNCTTTTTCTCTAAATACTNTGTTACTTAGGAGTTGAAGTATCCGCACTGAGTTTTGTTTACTCGGGGTTGTTTTGTAAGTGAATTTGTCGCTTTTAAGTCAGGATCTTACTTATTCGGAAGCCNAGGCTACCCTCAAGCTCACAATCCCCCTGTCTCAGCTTCCCTAGTAGTGNNCTACCNCATTGCCTNCCTATGGCCTTATCTTTTANGTTGTCTCAGAGAGGGCTAAAGGCTTGCTTCTAATTTCCTCACATAGTCTCTTTTTAGCCCACTGTCACCAGACTCACTCTANGTAAAGATTGTCACCCCCATAGTCTTAAGTTCAGAAGAAGGACATAATACGCTGCCCATTTCCATTTTGCTATGTCCCTCAGCACATGGCACTGAGTTTCCTGTTCAGTCTTTGTCTTTCCTATTTAACTGACACATGGCTAAATTTTGAAGTGCCTGCATCTATGTATACATACCTTGTTCTTCCCCAATGGCCCTAAACTTTATATATGTATGTACATTTAGTTGAGGATCAGTATTCAGTTTGCAATTTCCTTGAGCTTATTCCTGTTCTCCAGACTCCCCATGACACCTCATCTATCCGCCAGCTTCACTGGATGCTGTGACAGAGCCANACAGGTTGTAGAGTCACTGTTTGAGCAGGTCAGCTTGAAGGGTNATCCCATCCCTGGTGGAAGCCTGACCTGAGAACCAGAGCCTGCCACCCTCTGAGCTGTGACCTCTTGAATCCTCAGAGACAGGCAGAGCCCAGGTGTGTCCCTGAGGCTGAGCCANGCCGAGCAGACCCCAAACAGCAGACCTGGGTCAGGTTCTAGCTCTTAGTTACCTCTAGGACCGGGAGAAAAGAACACTTGAATTTTTCTGTACATGGTACAGAAATTTTTCTGCAGCATGGGAAATCAAGTATTTGTTTAAAATTCCACCCTCCAGATAAGAACTGGATATTCTTTTAAAAGCACCTGGAAGGGCATTCATTATCCAGGGCTGGATGGCTACAAGCACCGTTTGTTATTAAAGAATTATCTAAAAACCACATCACTGCAGGGGGTCAGCTGAGCTGGTCAGGGAATATACCTGTCTCTTATACACATCTAGATGTGTATAAGAGACAGTCTCTGATTCAGGTTTGAGCTCTGACACTTTGAGTCAGCAATATAATTTTTTTTTAATTCCTTGGTCTTTGTTTTTAGCCGATCACAGAAAAAAATGCAGATGGTCTCCAATATTTCCTTCTTNGCCATGTTTGTGATGTACTTCCTGACCGCCATCTTTGGGTACTTGACATTTTATGGTAAGTAACTTCCATTGGTGAGTGTCTATCTGTATTTAAAAATAATAGGAAAAACCAATCCTGAAGTCACTTCACATTGAAGCCAAAGAGCACAACCAAAGGATCCATGTTTTCTGTTTTGTTTCATTGTGTTTTTCTTTTTCCTCATAGCAAATGTCGATGGTTCCTTCCAAGGTCATTCAGGCTGCATAATAGAATAATCACTGAAAAATAATATATTTTCCTCTGGAGCTTTTTCTTCTTCAGAGAAATTGCATTTTAGAAGCATGCCATCTTAGGAAAATTTAAAACGACATCAGAGAAGGCTTTCCTCTTTGACACTGAAAATTGGGTCAGATTCTGTTAATAGAAAAGAAAGAGAGAGAGAGAGAGATGCTGAAAGTGAGAAAAAGCCGAGCCCACACTCATGACACTCAACGTTAATTAAAAATAAAGCAGTTAATTGTTCGCTGGAACTTGGTGCCCCGCAGAGAAGGAAAGCAATGACATAGAAGTGAAAGTTGAGAAAGAAAGTTGTCTTCCGTTTGTGCTGCTGACCCTGGCGGGATAGTTGGTACCCCAGCTTCTCATCCGATGACTGCTTAACCCTTCCTCGAGTGTAGTTGAAAGTTTCTCCGTCCTGCCTGGTCCTGCCAGGCCCCACGTTCCTCCAGCCTGGTGGTCCCACAGCCACTTATAAAATAATCACTCAGAAGCTTATATTAATTATAACTGCTTGGCCATTTGCTCAGGCTTATTACTGACTAGCTCTTACAAACGAGTGTCATAGTTTGAGAACTATTGAAGTAGATTTTACCATCTTTTCTATTAAATGCGTCTTTAGGACTCCCCCACCACCACCACCATAAAAATAAATAAAATTTAAACATATTTACAGATTCATTCAGCTTGGAAGACAGGTTATTGATTTCATAAGCACTAGAAGGTGGTACCAGCCAAAGGAGTCCATAACCACTGCCCTTCGCTTTAATAGAAATGCTGATGTGAGGTTTCGCGTGTCACAGGGCTGGTGGGTGAGGGCAGAGAGGAGAGAGCTAATATTCAAGGCCTGAGTTACCTTGTTCAAGTTAGGAGTCCCCTTTGTAAGTTCATTTTGTCACCTGTAATAGAGCACTGGATCCATTTATATGACTAGGGGGTGATAGCTCAGCTATTTACAGATGGCTATGCATTTTGAGTAAAGAGAATTAGATCTAATGAGATTTTTATTATATAACCGCCAGTCCTGTTTCAGAAGTTGACAGAGACAGGTTACAGTCTGAATTCCTTGCCCACAACCTTGAGATAGGTGCAGGGAGAAGCCCTGGAAGAGAGTCAGGAGAGGGTAGGTACTTGTCAAGAGAGNGGGCGTTTGAAATAACACTTCGTACAGTTGGGTTGAGGAAAATCAAAGGAGCCCATACACTAAAGACTGTTTTGTGAGAGCGATTGATGAACATAAATGGGAAAGATTCTTTCCCTAGGGTGGTTGAGTGGCTTACCCTTGCTTGGCCACTGGAAGTTGAGTTACAGGGAGCGAGATGGAAGGAGAGATGTTTGTGTGGCCCATCGTTCCTGCAGGGAAATGGACAGTCTTTGGTATGAGCTCCCAGTGTGGAAAGTCAGTTAGGAAGGGCTTTAGGCTTCACCTGTGTGTGTTTGTTAGCACAAATGAGGCCTTCCACATTGGACAGCTTTTTCTAGTGGTGACTTTAGACCCCTTTTAGCTAACAGCGCATGTGCAGTGACCATATCTCACTCACTCAGGCATTTCTTTGAATTTCTAGATTGTTGTAATAGACGCTTCCAAACCTTGCCCCCCATTGCTCTTTGCAGAGGCTTGGCTGCTTAGGAGAGCTGTCATTAAGCAGTGCTCGCATTGCCTTTAAAAACTCTGCGACTCTCCTTCATTTCAGAAAAAGTGCAGTCAGACCTCCTTCACAAGTACGACGTTCACAAAGGCGACATTCTCATCCTGACCGTGCGGCTGGCTGTCATTGTNGCTGTCATCCTNACCGTGCCGGTGTTATTCTTCACAGTAAGTAAAGGGCCTCAGGGTAACAGGAGAAACGCTGGCCTCTGGACTTCCTTTCTGACTCCAGGATCCTGTTTCCAGAGAAGGCCTGTCACAGATGGCTTTTCTGGTCATCGACACTTGGCTCAGCCCAAGTCTCTACCTCTTAGGCAGCGAGTAGGATCCATATGTTAGTGTAGCTTGTAGGGGCTGGATCTGCGGTCTCATCTTCCTCTTTTTACAGGAATATTGATAGAGTGGTTGCATCTCTGTCTTAACCTTATTGCAGAGACCACCCAAGTGGATATCAGCCCACCCAAAAGGAAATCTTACTATGTCATACTCGAGGATCCTAACAATTGGGGTCAAGCCCCCATACCTTCAAACTGTTAAGCCACCTCTAAGTTTGCTGAGCATTAAGAAAAGGCTTGACAAATTCCATGCACCAGTAAATAATTCAGCTCTTCTGCTGAGCGTGGAGGGTCAGCGAACGTCTGGAGCCCTTGGGGGTTTCTGCTTTTCCTACAGGTTCGCTCATCGTTATTTGAACTGGCCAAGAAGACGAAGTTCCACTTGTGCCGCCANGTCTTGGTGACGATCATACTCTTGGTGATTATCAACTTGCTGGTGATCTTTATTCCCTCCATGAAGGATATTTTTGGAGTCGTAGGTATGGTTTATAACTGCCTTATAGCATACGGGAGCGGTTTGTGGTTCAAACTTGGAAATAATGGCCCTAAACGACTGTTTTCTTAATTTACAGGAGTGACGTCTGCTAATATGCTCATTTTCATCCTTCCTTCATCTCTTTATTTAAAAATCACAAACCAGGATGGAGATAAAGGCACTCAAAGAATTTGGGTATGTCTGTTGCCAGCCCCTCTAATATTTCTGATTAGTTCCCAGCTCACCTTAGAGGTAAACGGTCTCCTAGCATTGCTTACAGTTGTGTCGAAGGGAGTGTCAACCCTGTAGATTTCCCCTTGGGAGAGTCAAAGCTTCAAATCTGAATCCTTTCCATCCTCACAGTAGCTTTTCCAGTGCGGCTCTGAGTGGGCCTTGCCTGTGATCTCACCCAGGCAGGGCACAGCTAGCTGGAGGATGGATGTGTACACCCCATGTGTACACTACTCTGTAGAGTAGTGCCTTGTCTTTAGCAAGATGGGAAATGAACAAGGACTCAAAAGATTTTGATGCTGTCTACCGTGCCCAGATGATTTCTTACCATGTGCCTCCCTTGCACAGCTTAGGACACAGGTGATGCGTTACATACAAAATGTTGGGAGTTAGCATCAGGGTCTTTTTATGATCTGACGGGTGCTTTGGAGCAAGCAGATGTGGATTCAGAACTGCCTTTCTATGAAGGGATTGTTTGTGGATCTGGTGAAGTTCAAGGGCACCTTGAGGGCGGTGTGCTTGGACAGTGAGGTGAAGGGGGGTGGGCTCAGTCCTGTCTGGAGTATCTTTTTGCTTGGCCTTGGAAAAGGCTTCTCAGCCGCCTCCCAGGTATGTAGGCTCTGCAGTCACACATGTCACCCTAACCTATAGACCCAGAGGAGAGTGGCAAACAAGAGTTTGTTCTCTGTGCACTTTGGAGAGGGGTTATTAATGCTGGTAGAACCCTAGTTCCCCAAGAGAATTATCCTCAAAGCCNTGAGTCCCAANTCCTCTAGCATGCAGAGAGTTCTCACAGGGTAGTGANACCCACTCAGACANAAGCTACAAATAGTGGATTCCTGTTGCCTGCGAGTTCTCNAGGTTCTCCAGTCCTGCTCCCATTATAAAACTGGGTCTCCCAAAGAGCACTGGACAGGAGCTCTGTTTGAGTAGGAAGAGCAGAGTGTTAGACCCACTAGCCCCACCATTTACCATCCTTTCCTTAGCTGTCTCCCTTGCCAGTTTTCAGGCCAGCCCCTGACTCTCAAGAGCCCCCCACCCTACCCCTGCAAAGTTCGTCATCAAGGCCAAGCTATGTGTAAGCTAATACTTCCTGGGTGCTNAACTGTCTGATCCACTTGTGACCTTCATCAACCTTTTAAGTCACTTAGTTTTGCCCTGTTTGCCAGTACACTGAGATCAAGTCAACATGTGTTACACGCTTACAAACAGAAACATTTGCTCCTCAGCAACAAGGCGGATGGATAGGTAATGGCCAACAAAATGATAGATATATTTCCATGGCTGGCTTGGACCTCCTATGTAGACCAGGCTAGCCTGGAACCTGCAGAGATCTGCCTCCTCTGCCTCCCAAGTGCTGAGACTAAAGGCGTGTATCACCACACCCAATTCATTAGGTTGTAATCTTTTTAGAGAGGAAGTCATAAGGAGATTTGGTCATTTATAGCATGAACACACCCAAGGTGACCCAGAAGACAAAGTGTAAAATGTAGAGGATCAGGGCTGCTTGCTGTTCGCCTATCCTTGCAGGACCACATTCATCCAGTTTTAGAAGAAGTTTAGAAGTCTTCAAAGTTCAGCCGTGTTTGTAATGAACTCCAAAAACCCCGGGGGACACAAAGGAGGAAGGCAGAGAGTTCTGCTCTTCCTCCAGGTACACATGGGAAATGTTGGCTGCACCAGAAGTAACCCGTGTTTTGTTGCTGCAGGCGGCCCTTTTCTTGGCGCTGGGCGTCTTGTTCTCTTTGATCAGTATCCCGCTGGTCATCTATGACTGGGCTTGCTCATCTGGCAGTGACGAAGGCCACTGAGACCAGCCGGGAAAGCCAGCACCTGCTCCCGCCCATCTCGTCACCACTCATCAGCAGTCCTTCGCCACTTCTTTTGCAAGTTTACGGACAGACAGAAATGCACACGACAACACCTGGGCTGTGACACAGAGAGCCGCTTCTAGAGTGACTCATGTCCTCCCGGGATATCCACTTAGGGATTGTGGATTTTATCTTTTGCAGATTTCATGCAGTNAGCTTTCCCTCTCCATACTATGTTTTGTGGCTTCTGCTCCGCCTCTTAGAACTTTGAAAACACCATCATCAGGTGTATTCAATTTGTTAGACACCAAGGTTCTGAAATTGTTTTCCTACTGATGTTCCCGCTCACGCTATCTGTATCTTTTTAGAAGAGAAAATAATCTTGAATTGTATATATTTATTTTGCTTTACAGAAAAAAAAGGTTTCATAAATACTTTGCCTATTTTGGTTAACATAGCACACAGGGGCAATCCTTTGAGAGACAGGTTGCGTGCCATTGCTGCATCTGAGCACGCCCAATATTTGAGGCAGCTCTGATCACCCAACATGGGCTGTCCTAGACCTGCTGGTACTCCATCCTGCTCCCACACGAGCTATTCCTGGGAGTGTCTGTGGCTGGGAAGGGGTGGGCATGGCACTTGTGGAAATACATTAAAATGCACATTTGGGAGAGCTCACAAATGAAGCTTTGTTTTCCCCCTTGGCATCTGGTGTCACAGTGACTCTAGGCTGAGTCACCTGCTTGGGGTCCCATGGCTCCAAGAGTGACGAATGAGACTGCCCAAAATGCCTAAGGAAATACTCCCGATGCAGACAGCCTTCAGTCTACACCCGTATTATTGAAGGGGGAGATGATTTGTTGGTTTATAAGCCCGGCAGCATTTAGTCATGTCCACCAGCTTTTTGCAACAGAGAATAATGTGTACCTAAGGATGACCAAGGATAGTAGGTCATCCTTTTTTATATTGGGTACTTTACTTTAGGGAGTCTTTAAAAGACGTGTTTTCTATCTATAAACCTAGGTTATTACAAATACAGGATTTTTGTACCTTAAATAAGCCTCATTTCTATTCTCCATTAACTCTCCATCCAATCTTGAAAGTCAACCTTCTGAGATAGTCTTTGTGGAGAACTTTAGTCACTGTGTCCCCTCTTGCCCATCTGTGTGTCTTCCTTTTATCTCATTACTGCCTACTCTATGGGACCCACGCAGGAGGGCAGAGTTGCCTAAACTCTCTCCCTAGCTCCTCCCAAGGGGAGCAGAGAGAAACGACAAGGAGACTGAAGACGACAGGAGCTTTGGACCTGGCAGCTAGGAAANCCAGAGCAGCAGGTCCTGCTGGTGGGCATACCCGTGGCTGCCCATAGCTTAGCTACAGTAGGACGTGCACGTGCTCTGTAACCACTCTGCAGACAGGGCTGGTATTGCAGCCAGGTGTATTCCAGTTGAGTTCTCAGATAAAAAAAATGCACTGAGCACAGATTTCTTCCCTGGATACAGGTAGGATCTAACACAGAGAGTTGGCAGAGGGCCCAGATACTCAACTGTAGACACTGTTCCTCCTGACCGAAATCCCCAAAGGTCATTGGGAAGGAATCTCATGAGAGTTACACACAGAGATGTCACTTCATGTACTGAAGCCCCACAGATAAGGTAGGTGTTAAAGTACCTGCCACCATCCTCTTGGGGGAAAAGGAAAAGCAACTTCCTGCGNCATNACCTTGGGATAGTGCTTCAGAATTCTGTCTGCCTTGAGTTTGGGCAACTGGACACCGGGGNCTAGACAGGAAAGGGTACAACCCTCAGCCGCCTCCGCCCTTTGCAAAAATGCTTTCCATGTCACAGAGAATGGTAGACAATTTGCCAACCTATGTAGCTTGTTTGGCACTGTTTAAAAACTACATTGATTCATTTTGCCCGTTACACTACCNTCTGTTTTCCTCATTATTCTGTAACCATTCATTCATTTTACATTCACGAAGTGAAATCAAAAACCATCACTAACTCTGGGATGTGTTGTGATTTTGGATCTCTGGATTTTATGTGTTGGTAAAACTAATGTATTATTTACAGTATATTTATTTGCAGGAAGCACATTGTTGTTGATGTCTGTGATGCGTGTTGTTTTTCTTTAAGCTCCTTTATGTATGTACCTGAGTTTGTTTGAATGTTATAGACCCTACTATCATTTGTCAGGTACCAGAGATTAATTCCATGGTTTCTACGGTATTTCCTGTATATTGTTCTTACTTTTGTTCAGAATAATGAACTGGTAGCCAAAACATACCTGTATCACAGATGTTAGGTAGAATTCAACAGCACAGTCAAATGCAATAGACATTTTCCTGCTAAATTAGTAGACTCGAGAGTAGTAGGCCTTAGCCATGGGAAGCAGTGTTTTCCTTTGGCACATAGGATCTCCACACTGTTGACCAGGGCCAGTTTCATCCTCTGGGTTTAGANCTGTTCTCTGGCTATTGTAACACAGAATACTGTAGATTCCTAGCTTAGTGTTGCTGGTCAGAAGTAGAGTTAGCAGAATGTGTGCAGAAAGAAAACCCATCTTTTAGGCATGGACAGGCAGTCCCCAGGTCACGGGTAGCAACATATTCCAAAGCTTTGTAACCTGGAATGGGTTTTCTGTAACTGGGGTATATGTGAAGACGAGGCCCCCGGAGCAGCTGGGACAGACTGCCAAACTCAGAGTTGAGCTGAAATGGACTAGTGTAACAGGACTGCAGAAGAGCCAAATCCCCAGACAGAATGGAAGTGGTGTTTGGGGGGAGGGGGTGGGGAGGAATCCAAGTCACCAAGAGAAAGCCACTGTCTTGTTATTGTGGAATCCAGACTGTTCACCTCTGCTGCAGTGTCTGCTGGATGCGGAGTTTGGGGCTCTGCCACAGTGGCCTGAAGCCTGGGCTCCTGCAATGTTAGAGGAACAAAGTTCAAAACCCTGCTGGTAGAGTGGTGTTGGAGGAGGAAGAGCGACTCCTTAGCCACCACCTCTGTTCTCTCTCAAACCCCCAAGCTTGGCCTGGCTGCTTCCAGTTCTGTGGCCTTTCGCTCCTCGAGTTCACCTCCTCTGCCACTGATGTCACAGCTTCTCCCAGGTGCCAGCTTTGAGACCAGCACACAGCACTTTTCATGTCTTCTGTTTCACCCGTAGTTTAACAGCTCTACTGGTAATCAGATGAAAGGTACAAAAGGGGTCTCCATCCACTTTCTTGTATATTCATGGACCATAGTGAGAATCATAAGAGCACTGTTGGAGTGGCTTGCAGACGACCAAGGTCTGTGGTAAGATGCTTCAGTGTTTCAGAGGATGCCTCCAGCAGTTATACCAAGCATTCTGGAGTTGAACTCAGGCCCCCAAGCTGGTGTTTCTCAAATGCTGGCCCTCAGGCCAGCAGCATGAACCTCACAACAGATTCATCAGAATGCANATCCTCAGCGCTGCCAGATTCCATGGACAAAGCAACCTGTTCTCTGCAAGTCTCAGGTCTAGACTCCAGGTGACATCAAGTTTAGGAACCATTCTAAGCCATTCTCCAGTCAGTCAGCCCTCAGAAGGCAGTTCCTGGGGTGAGGAATTAGAGCCAGGACTCAGAGAGGGTATAAAAGGACTCCAGCCAGTGTCTCTCCAAATGCAGGAGACATCTTGTGCAGGGGCCCATATCTGTGTCCCCTCTTGCTGGAAATGCAAGGGAAGGGCATGAGTGAAACTCAGGGTGCCTGCACTTGAAGGGAAATGGCCTAAGGCACTAACATTTTCTTACAGCTGTGAAGACATCAAATTGAGGCTTTACAAAATTTAGGTAAATTAAAATGCCTTTTTGTAAATGCAACCCCAAGAGCACTGTTGAGTTTTCAGGAGTCCATTCTCCAAGAGGACTGTGTTCGTGGTTGGGTAGAGAGCTGGCCTGCTAGGTACAAGGCCCTGGGGAAGTTCAGTCCTGGTATTGTAAAATATAAAATATCAATACAGTGAGTATTCTAGTGGAAGGTCTGCACTGCTGAGGGAGCTAGCTGCAAGGGGCTGTGAGGGGAGAGCAGAGCCCAGCCTAACTCTATGGAGCACAGTGTGAGGTGGCATTGTTAGTTGGAATAGGGCAGAGGTGGGTGGTATAATCATAGGNGTGGTGTATGCCTTAGAGCAGAGCCTCCATCCATCTGTTTAGAAAGGAGATTGGCTTTAAGAATGGCATCCTATTCAAGGGAACATCCAGGCACCTGAAAAGAGAAGTCACACTGTCACCTAGCAATATTAATCAGCGGTTTCCTCTCAGGAGGGCAGATCTGAGAATCCTTCTGCAATGGAACATATTCCTCTAAAATGCAGTGAACTGTTGATAGTAATAAAAGACTTGGGGTTTAAATTGGGGTTGTGGGTAATGACTGAAAATAATGCTACATGTAAAGGGGCGGATTCTTGAAGAATAATGCAAAGTTCGCATGGATGCAGAAGTCTTTCTTGGGGTTTNCCTGAGGAAGAACCATAAAGCACTGGGCCTATCTGTCCACAGGCTTGAATCTATGCATTTGAGGCTCACTGGAGGAATCCTTCATTTGTATGTAAATATGTTGTAAATACATAGGAGGCTGTATATTTTTGCAGTTCTTGATCCGCACAGAAATAGAGGTCACTAGTATCTGCATATAAGAAATACATGTTCTCATAGACGTTAGTGGTTTTGTTTGGGAATTAGAAGAATTTTACCTTCTCTCCCATAATTCTGTCAATGTAAAACCTGGAGCCTAAAACCTTAATTCATTGTTTGGAAAAAGAAATGCTGAAAAAATAACTGCCTTGATTTCTTAGGCTGGTGTTATGATCTGTTATTTAGATGATACAAATAAGGATGATTTAGAAGAAAACCATGGTCATATAGAAACAGACATGCCCCAAAATGAGAAGTTGTTTCTTCATAACATTCTTTCATGGTTAACATTGATGCTACTGCATAGAATTTAAGAAAACAGAAGTTAGGGAGGGTTTATTTTTTTTTGTTTTCTTTCCAAAATGGAATTATCTTTTCCCAAACTTTGGGATCCTTGAGGGGAGGGCTGAATATTCTTATGAGCACAGATTTGAAGGAAAACATCCTGTTATTTAAGCTTTCAAAGGTCTTGCATGTTTGCCTTTTAGTGTTGATGCCAACATAGACTGTCTCNTCTGTCCCCACCACAACCACCACTTGAATCTTAACCATTGGTACGTAATACAGTCTCTAGAGTCCAGTGTGTCCTAGACTCCCTCTGACTCAGTACATGTAGCACACCACTGTTTTATTAATGTAAAAACCTTGTAAATGATTTTGGGTGGGCATCCAAAGTGAGTCACAAGTCACAAAACTTTGCTGTTCACTGTCCATCATATAAAGTTGGGTTGTTCTTTTTCAATTCGAGGTGTGGTATAAATAAGAAAGTGTAAGAAGTTATGTTCTATAAATGCAGTGTTAACATAGTTTTCAAACATTAAAATGTGAATTAAAAGTCCTGTGAGTCTTGTGTGATGCTCCAGGGGGCGGTGCGGAGAGGGCAGTAGTGCCATGTATGCTGGTGAGTGGCTGGAGGAGGCTTGTTCACATGCCATGATTTTAGACCATGGAAGTTTATCTTCAATACCCAGACTTCAGCTGGGCCTGATGGTTACATGCCTGTACTCCAGCAACTTGGGAGACTGAGACCAGAAGATGGAAAGTGGGCCAGCCTGGGCTATTACAGCAAGGTACTGTCTTTAAACATATTACTTTTTGGTTTTGATGGTCTGGTCTGGCATATACATGTTTCTCCATTCTTCGGAATCAGAGTAGGTTGTACGTAGCGTTTCCAACGTCTGTCCTGTTGCAGGAGGGACTCGGTTCACATTGCAGCCACCATAAGATAGGGAATCCTGTCCACACATTTCTCTAAGAACCTCTGGGGAGAAGTCTCCTAGCCTAGCCTTTGAACTTTGCCATTTCTTTCTATCACTTGCTCTTGTGACCTTAAGAAGGTTTTGATGGACAAGCAAGAAGGTCAGGGT
>LZPO01034861.1:788084-799294 GCA_001675575.1 Neotoma lepida
GGCCAGGCAGATGGACAGCCCCCGAGAGTCTGACAGCCAACCAGTGCAGCCAAAATGACAGGCCCCAAATTTAGAGAAGGACCCTGTCTCAAAAAATAAGGTGGAGAGAAATAGAGGAAGGCATCTGGCACCGACCTCTGGACCCCACACATGAAATACATGGGTTTACACACACACATACACACACACACACACTGACTTTATCCTTAAAATGACCTGTGTTTTGGATTAACTGGGAAACTACAGATGAAATTTATTTGATTCGACAATTCCTGTGACCTGTTTTACTCTCTTTCACTTGTGTTAGGTAAGGGATGAGGCGTTCCAGTTCACACNCTGGCCAGGCATATCAACTGCCTCTTCTCCCAGTTAGGTTTTTGTTAAACGCCCTGGCCTCCAGTCCAGGGTCCATAAACCCTCCAGATTTAAGGGTTGCTCTGGGAGAAGTGGACACTTTCACACCAAATCTCGGAACTCAGCAGAATGTCAGGATAAAATCTCTCTTCCAAACACTGACTAAGTCAACATCAGATTGCACCATGAAGATCACCTTCATGTAACATCAACCATTATTTAAACAAAGCATTATTGTTTAATTAACCGTTATTTAAACAAAGCAGTCCTCCTGAACTGTGTCCTTGACAACTCTGGCCCCAGGGAGATGGAGGCAGAAAGAGAAGACATTTAAGATCAGTCTCAATTATCTGACAGGAGTTCAAAGCCAATTTGGGTTCCATGAGACCCTGTCTCAAAACGGTAAACTAATAAAATATAAAATGAGAAAGAATCTGCTTTCAGGAAAAGGATCTTTACGATTCCTTTTGTGTAATCCATCGTTATTAAAGCGAAGGAGTTATAGGGAGCAAACGGAGTCCTGACTGAACGTGTATCATTTGACTTGAGCACAGCCATGTCAAGGATTCNATGCNTCAGACCCATGGGAGGGGCAAAACCTTNCTTGGGTGAGTCTGGGGGCAGGGGTGGGGGATGGCAAAGCTTTCCTCTGGTCTGAGTGCAAATGTTGACATTGTATGCNGAAAATTTCCACGTAGCTTTCTCTCCCTGGATGTTTACACCCAGAGAGTGTTCCTCTTACAGAGACTGCTCTATGGACGTGAGGGAAGCCTGTCTCCTTGTCAGCTGTGGTACCACAACCCCGCCTCCCTGATCAACTATGTACATAATAAACACACTGTGCTTCCAGAGTGCTGCAGTTTCTCGGTCTGATAGCCCAGACCACCCGATCCAAGCTTTCTGTAAGCATGGCTGCCGTTCTGTAGTTCTTTCCTTCCGTCCTTTCCTGGCCCTAGTCAGGGATCTGGGAACAAGCTGTGCCAGGAATCATCTGAAGAGAATCCAGCACACACTGAGATCATCACAGAAATCCCCCCACCCCCTTTTTCTGGTGTTGTTACCTTGCTCTCCAAATGACACCCTGGCCATCAAATGGAATTCCAAGGTCATTGAGGAGAATAGAAAACTTTAAACACAGAATTCAGCTGTGGAAAGAGGAGGACCTTGTGGTCATTTGAGCAAGACGTACTGGAATGCTGTCACTTGAGAACTACTGCTTATCTTTACTAATTTTTAGTGTATGTTCTCAAAATAGTCTGTGGACCTACTTTTCCTACATTGGGGCTGTGGGAATGGTTTTCACATTAAATCTAAGCTAGTTCACGTAACCTACTGACTGGAGAGTTTAGGGAAGGAAGGTCCATCTTGCATGAGGGAATGAAAAGTTGACTGCTGAAGGCGCTTTCCCACAAGCCCTGTGCTGCGGCTGCCTCCAAACCAGGCCTTTCACCAAACCACCAGGCTACAGCTCTATTTCCTGACCAAAGAGACACGCTCTACCTGACAGTTACTTGACCTGGGCCTCCCTTTCGGAGTGAGATCCTTAGGTGATGGGGTGGAGGCAGAGCTTTGTTCTTAAGTTAAAGGAACAGCCCGACCACAGCAGTGTCTGGACCACCAGCATCTGGTGATGCTTCTGGAGCCATCTTCAGAATCTTTCCTTTCAGAGAGACTCAGTGGAGACTTCCCCGGACAGCAGCAATCTGTCCACCAGTCTCCTGGGTGCTGGAGAGGGAAGGGGTGTGTTGGGGCATGCAGGCATGTGTGAAATTCCCCACAAGACTGTGTCTAGGAGGCAGTGCAGGAGCGTGGAATGTGGTTCAGACTTGACTCACTCTGACTAGAAAACTTTTCTTGCTTTAAAAGCAACATAAGTTTGGGCAGGTTTTCTCCATTTTCTGTCTCAATTTCCTTAACTACAAACAAGGAATAAGAGCAGNGGCCTCCCCACAGGGCAGCTAAAAGGAATAAAGTGGACCAGATTGTCCACTGTAAACTGCTTATACACATCTAGATGTGTATAAGAGACAGCTCACATGGTAAGGCCACAGTGAAGGTCACCCTATTACCATCACAATGACCTCAGNTTGGGGAGTGGGGCAGAGCTCTTGTTTCCTTCAAACTGATGGGCAAAAGCAATGAAGGAATTTGTTACCCAGCAAATACTGAGTCACTGTTAGAACAGAAGGCTGGGGTAAAAGCCCAGATCCCATTGTCCTTAGAGTTCAAAGGCAGCCCGAGCTCTTGTGTGTTCCTGTCCAGGAGGCCAAGGCAGAGCCACCACAGAGATCTAAACCATTGTATGAAAGGCAAGCACCCTGCATGTTTTGGAGAAGAACTGCTTTCACACAGCAACTGCTGGAGACTGATGCCCGGGGAGAGTTGAAGCTAGGTTCTCAAGGGTAACGCGTGCCCACAGCAAAGACTCTTGGCAGAGGACAGGCAGCATTGCACCATGACATCAACTGTTCAGTCAATGCTGCCGGGGGCAAAAACCCACCAGTGAAAATGGGTCTATTTGAAGTTTGCCAGGCCTGAAGAAGTGTGAAAAAAAAAAAAAAATCTCATGTGTGAGGGCACAGCTGGTTCCNGCAACACCACAGCCAGATCTAACCTTTTTTCCATATTAATATATTACCTGCATGCATTTGCAGATTTGGNGGGAGGTAATNGGAGAGGTACTAGGTGCCTCATNAATGGCCCCTTATNCGTAACTAGAAATTATGTATATTGGAATTGGTTTGCTATGACGTAAACTCCAGGCCCCAGCACGTCAGTCTTGTTCTGGCAGGCGTTGGATGCCTGAGCAGTTTTATTTTATTGCCTTATTTTATTTTTTTTTAAAGTTGTTTTTGGCATCTGTCCAGGAGTGCTTAGCGAGAAGCGGTCTCCTGCCCCCAGGTCCCCCGCTCTGCACCTATTCAGCCTGTTAAACAAGCTTGTTGAGCAACAAGGCAGGAACATCGAAACCTTACTCACCTCTCTGCAACCTTCCCCTAATTGGGCAATCAATGTGTGTACTTCGGTCCTGACAAGAGAGGTACACGGTCACGGCTTTCCAGGAGCACAGGATGAAGCTGGCAGTTCATTTATCTGAGTTACACACTCCTAACTCCAAAGAGACTGGCACATTCTTCCTCATCCCATACCTTTCTTGATGGTAAAACCATCAGCTCAAATTAAAAAAAAAGTATTGATACGTACATAGACACATACACACACATGTCCTTCGACTCATCTCAGGGTCATGTTTGTATCTTAAAAAAAAAAAGACCTCACAAAAACCCAAATGTCTATTTGGTTACAGTTGCAAAAGTAAGTCTTTTTCAAAAGACTTTTTATTACTAAAAAAATGATTTTTTATTTTATTTTAAATTATGTATATATTGGGGTGTGTGTGTGTGTGTGTGAGTACAGGTGCTCACAGAGACCAGAAGCATCAGTCAAACACTCCTGGGGCTGGAGTTACAGGCAGCCATGAGGTCTCCAGACACAAGTGCTAGAAACTGAATTCAAGTCCTCAGCAAAAGTATGAGCTCTGCTGCCCCGTCTCTCCAGCCCTTTATTTGAAAGATTTAACCCATGGAAGACATTTCTGATGAGGCTTTAGGATAATCTTTTCGTACACTGTGAAGATGTGTCTCTGTTTAACCTCACCTGCCTAAGGAACCTTCTGAATGGTTTAACAAAGAGCTGATTGGCCAATAGTTAAGCAGGAGAGGATAGGCGGGACTTCCAGAAAGACAAAAGAACTCTGGGAAAGACTCTGAGGTGGGAAATTCGCCAGCCAGCCACTGAAGAAGTCAGATATACAGTACTGAGGAGAGGCAACGAGCCATGTGGCACAACACAGATGAATATAAACAGGTTAATTTAAGGTTTAATAGCTAGTTGAAAACAAGCCTAAGCTAAGGACAAACTTTCATAATTAATAAAAAGTCTCCATGTCATTATTCCNGAGCTGGCAGTCCAAAGAAAGCCCAACTATAATGAGGTGTTCTAGATAATTGGTTACACTAACATATTTTAAACAGAGCTTGTGTTTTATTTTGTATTTCCATATGGTATGTGGTGTGGTTTGAATGAGATATGCCCCACAGTCTCTGGCATCTGAAGAATTGGTCCCTAGTTGGTAGCACTCTTTGGGGAGGCTTAGGAGGTGTGTCCTTGTTGGAGGAAGTGTGTCACTGGGGCCAGGCTTTGTGAGTTTAGAGACTCTATTTAGTGTTGATGGTTTAAGATGAAAGCTCTTACCTATTCCTGTCCCCACGCCTCCTATTCCTGTCCCCACGCCTGCCATTTGCAGCCATCATGGACTCTTATCTTTCTGGTGTGGTAGTTTGAATGTAATTGTCCCCATAAGCTCACAGGGAGCGGCACTATTAGGAGGTATGGCCTTGTAGGAGGAAGTGTGTTATTGTAGANGCAGGCTTTGAGGTCTCATATATGCTCAAGCCATGCCCAGTGTCTCAGTTCACTTCCTGTTGGCCTGCAGGATCAAGATGTAGCTCCTTCTCCAGCACCATGTCTCCCTGCATGCTGTCATNTCCCACCATAATGATAGTGGAATAAACCCTGAAACCATAAGCCACCAAATTAAATGCTTTCTTTCATAAGAGTTGCCATAGTCATGATGTCTCTTCACAGCAATAGAAACCCTAATACACGTGGTGTTTTATCACAGTGGTATCACAACACCTAACTAATATGGTAGGTACTCTATAAACATCCAAAGTAGATTTATAGATCAAATAGCTAGACTATTTTATAGACTAGAAACGGTGATTTTTCTTTCTTTCTCTTTTATTTGTTTTGGTTTGTGTAGTTATATATTGCGTACTCTAATAAGTTTGCCTGAAGATCAGAGAACACAACAAGCCACTAGATTAAACATAGAGGCCAGGTAGTAGTGGTGCACACCTTTAATCCTAGCACTCAGGAGGCAGAGATTCGTCTGGATCTCTGTGAGTTCAAAGCCACCCTAGACTACATGAGATTGACTCAGTCTAGGAGAGAAACAGAGCCAGGCAGTGGTGGCACACACCTTTAATCTCAATACTTGGGAGTCACACGCCTTTAATCACAGCACTAGGAAAGTTGAGACAAGAAATGTTATGGGTGGGCAGAGAAAAGTATATAAGGCGTGAGGAGACAGGAACTAAAGGCTTTCTGCTGAGGAAGGCTTTTCAGGTTGAGGAGTCCTAGATGTAAGAGTTGACTTGTTCCTTTGTTTCTCTGATCTTTCAGCATTCACACCAATATCTGGCTCCAAGGTTTTTTATTAATAAGACTTTTTAACATTCAAGCAACAGGTTTGTATGGTTGTTTGCTGGTTTATCTGTCTGCCTCCGCCCCTCCTACATGTTTTGGTTACGGGTATAAGCTACCACACTCAACTGCAGCCTTGGTTCACAAATATCTGTGTCTGGTGCAGATCAAGGATCTTATTTTCATCACACATTGGCCAAGGAAAAATAACAACTCTAAAGTCANGAAATGGGCTTTTTCATATACTCAAATTTATTCCATTTAAAGACCTGTTTGTTCTAAGAGTTTTCAAACTTCTATTTTCTCCTTTTATTTCAGCCATTTATTTATTTGTGGTGTTGAGGGCTAACCCACTGCCTTGTGCAGGCTGAGCAGGCCCTCCTCCATTGAGCGACACCGTTGGCCCTTCTTTTATTTTTAATTGCATTTCTCCATGAAATCTAAATTTCTGGAACCGCTGCTGGGGTGACTGGAGTGTGAGGCTTGTCAGTTGATTCTAGCTGAGGTCACTGGGGTCACACAGTGTAGGCCACAGGCCAGCTGGTGGCTTTCAGTCAACAGCAATCTGGCTCATCTTTCTGAAGACAGCGCCAGGGAGTACACCATCTCTGCTCTTTATCTTCAGCTAATTATGTCCACTCCTTCCTAAATCCTAACTACCACAATCTACCTTCATCTTAAAGTACAGAAAAGGCCCAAACAAATTCCTTTCTTTGAATTCTAGAGTGGGTGGTTACTGGGTAAACCATGCTGAATTCTGAGTCATAGAATCATCCCTAAACCATGAAAGTGAGGAGAAGTAAATATTCTCATCTCTCTAGCAAACACCGCACATTCACATAAGAAATCCAGATGCGGTGTTTTGGTTAATCCAGATGGCATCATACCAGTGANGAAAAGCTTTCGACAGAGAACTGTTATAACCAGGTAGGAAGACACAGAATTCTGACCTTAACTAGGACCACTTGCTGTGCCTTAAGTGAATACATCAGGAGGGCCCCTTATTGACTCTATCCTTAGGGATTGTCATTGGATGTCTGAACACGGTGTCCAAAAATGAGCACTTCCAGCTGACACAGCTGGGAAGGTGTGAGACTCCTCTGAGGGTAGAGGTTAAGCATTGTCAAAATCAGTTAAGAAGGTTAAAAACCGGTCTTTAGTGCAAGCGCACTTCAATGTCAATATCTCTTTCACAGAAGTTAAACCGATGGAGGGCAGGTTGGTTGGAACCTTAAACTGACAGCTATCAGACCTTGCCTTGTTCCTGGCTGCTCTAAGCAAGAAATCTACTGGAAGCCTTCTTTGGAGATCTACCTGACCAGTGGTTCTCAGTCTGTGTTTCTCNACCTACACAGGGGTCATATATCAGATATTTACATTACGATAAATAACAGTAGCAAATTACAGCTCTAAAGTAGCAACAAAACAACTTTGTGGTTGGGGGTCACCACAACATGAAGAACTGTATTGAAGGGTCGCAGCTTTAGGGAGGGTGAGAACCACTGCTCTANACTCTCATGATAACACCCTATTAGGAAACTCCTTCCAGCTTCAAAGGCTGGGGAATCACACCACTGCTGAAGCCACAACTTCTGCATCAGGAGGCCTATTCCAGTCATGACAGCTGCTCCAAACAACTGCTAGCAGCTTTAGCAAGCTCTGCTCTGGGCAACACGCTCCTCAGTGAGCTCTAGATGACCCTGCTCACTTGACAACGGGCTCTGATGCCCAAAGCTCAGAGGCTGATTGAGTTCTAAAGAGCCACCAAGAGCTAAGGTCCCCAAACCTAAAGCTCTCTAAGAGGCAGTGGGGGTGCTAGGCACACCAGAGAATCTGAGAGTGTGGAAGGCAGGAGCTGAGGAGAGCATGAAGACCCAAGTCCTGATTGATGGCTGTAAATCTTTGTCCTGAACACTTAGTAAATCTCTAGCTTTGAAAGCTTGGAGCAGGACAGAGATAGCAATAGTGCTTATTATAGCCTCAACTGAGATCTGTGTGATTGGCTCCATAGCCCAATTTAAACCCTTCCATCACCCCAGAAGGCTAGCAGTTAATTTCCACCCACATTCTTCTCCTCGGACTTCAGTAGTCACCACCAGCCTAGCTTTCTGTCTCTACAAGCTGGNCTTTTCTGGACATGTTGTNTAAATGGTACNATCTAGCCTGTGGCCTTTTGACTGTCTTCTTCCACTTAGCATGAGTGAAGCCTACGATGGTTTCAAGGTTCATCCACAGTATAGAGTCAATATTTGCTTTCTTTTATGGACAAATAACATCCCATTGGATGNACATTTAGCATGTTTCCACTTGGGTGTTGTGAATAGCACTGCTGTAGACACTCTTGTACACATTTTTGTGAGGACCTGTGTTTTCCTTTCTCTTACATAGAGAGATGTGGCACTGCTGAGTGACATGAGTCATCTGCAATTTTTTCTTAAGACACTGTACATTTTAGACTCCCCCAACAATGGTGGAGGGATCCAATTTTCCCTTGCAAGCTCCTGTTACTTTTTTTTTAATTTTAAACTACTAATAGACTTGAAATTATATTTCTATTAAGTTTGAGAAGGGCTTTTTTGTNGGTGGGATTTTTTTTTTAATGTATATAGTGTTTTGTCTAAATGTATGTCTGTGAACCAATGTGTGTCTGGTGCCCACAGAGGCCAGAAGAGGGTGTAAGAGCACCGGGAACTGGAGTAACAGATGGTTGTGAGCTGTCATGTATGTTCTGAGAACTGAACCTGGGTCTTCTAGAAGAGCAGCCATTGGTTCTTAACTGTTGAGCCATCTCTCCATCCTCTAGAGTTTGTTTGTTTTGTTCTTTCGAGATGGGGTCTCACTATGTGACCTAACCCTGGCTGGCCTAAAACTTGCTCTGTAGACCAGGCGAGCCTCAAACTCAGAGATCCACCTGCTTCTGCCTCCTGAGTGCTGGGATTAAAGGTGTGCACCACCATGCCCAGCTCTCTGGTTTTGTTTTTAAGACAGAGTCTCGGCCTGTTGCCTAGGCTGGGTTGGCCTAAATCTCACTATGTAGCCCAGGTTGCCCTCAATCTCATAGCAATCTCCTACCCTGCCTGCCTTAGCCTTTCAAGTACTGTGATTACAAGCATGAGCCACCACTCCTGGCTTAATGTAGCTTTGATTTGTCTTCCCTAATGACTAATAATGATCCTAATTGCCAATTCTTTTATCTTCTTTGGAGAAATACTTATTAAAATCCTTTGCCCATTTTNTTTTTATTATATCTTTATGATATTATATAATTAGTAGATATATAATTTGCAAGTACTTTCTCCTACCCATTGCTATTCTGATGATGTCCTTCAAAGCACAAACACCTTAAATCTTGATTCATCAGCCTTTTCGTCATCATGTGACTGACCCGAGGTCATGAAGGTTTACTGCAGCTTTCTTCTGAGGATACCAGAGTTCTTGCTCTTACATCCAGTCCCCAAATCTATGAGAAATTAAACTTGAATTACTAGAGAGCTTCAGGATTAGAGAGAGGTCAGTGGGGTTTTGGTGGGGTACTGTTTGGCTACTGTCCATTTGCCTTCATCTAGCTGTAACTCAATTTGGAAATTATGAAGGATACTGATGTCNTTACCATGGAATATTCCTTTCTGTGGAGGTTCTTTAAGATAGTATCTCACCACAGAAATTAGAATATTTGAGCATATGTGAGGGGAAGTTCAGATATACTTCCAAAGTGAACATTTTATGGATTCTTTGTTGGACATCAGTGGGTCTTCTAACTGATCAAAATTCCTTCTAAGATGATTCCTCTTCAAAGCAAATGAGTTTTCCCTCTCTGTACACATCTCATGCCATGCAGGTGATACTCTGCCTTCCAGAGAAGAACTTCACATAGACTCTGAGACTTACATGATANTTATCATTGTCTTTCCCTGTGGAACTCTGTTTCAGGCCCCCTTGTACACTATTGCTGGCATTGCTAGCTGGGTATGAGATGGCTGTTCCCATCTTGAAATCAGAGCAACTGAGATCACCCATCCGAAGACCTCATGAGATAGGACCTTGTGACATTCCCTCATGAGTGGGAGAGGGTCATGACAGTCTTAACTGAGGTTAGAGTCACCCTTCTCACCACCCTCTTAGTGCATGTACTCCTACCCCCGCTGAGGGGTAGGATTANACAGATATACTAGAATATGTAGCCTGTGGAAGGCTAAGAGGAGGGGAATTCTGTCTCTACAGCTGTGAGGAAGCAGTCATCCATGCTGGGATCTTATGATGATGCAGCTGTACTGAGACCTCTCACATTTCCTGTGAGGAAACTCCCCTATCTGTGCTCCTGCAAGTAAGCCCAATAAACTCGTTGGCACAGCAAACTGAATTTGGAGGGATCTGTTGCTTTGGTCTGAGGTTGGTACCCTATCTAGGGTGAATAGACGTTTGATCCCATCTTCCCAGGAAAATTCACACAATATGTGCTCTTCCTCTAAGCTCAGTAAGTCTAGATGTGTTCTCCAGTATTCCACTCCAATCACGTGGTCTTGAAAGTTCCATAGAGGAGCAGTTCGATTCTTTCTGCAAAACTCAAGCTTGAATNCTCTTGGAGAACACCACACTATTAAATATTTTTGGCATGCTTTAGATGAANTTTTAAAATCTGTTTTCTTCGGGCCTCGTGTGCAGTGCACACCCAGCAGTCCCTTANTGGANGGTAAAACTCTGAGATGATNCAACATCTTTCTCACAGGGTTCCTGCAGCATCCTGGCAAGCAGGTGTTTCTTCTTTTTGTTCCTGTTTTTGACAGAATGTGGTTCAGAAAGACCTTCAGATCCTCCCAAGAGACGCAACCAGTTAGCAGTTGGAGTGAAAGGATCCTGGTCTCTTCATCATTTCTGTAATATCAGCCTTCATTTTAGTTTTCATAATTGCATCAGAAAAAAAGAAATGAAAAGAAAACCATCTGTTCCATGTTTGACCTTTTGCTACAACAATTTTCCTTTTTTTTTCCTCTAAGGCTTACTAAACATTTTCCATCATTTTGTACCCTTTAAAAGTTTAATGTTGGTCAACAAGTATTTACTGAGAGTCTCCTGTAACGTGCCCCTGCTAGTCTACATAGCAGCAGTCACCCCTCAGCGGCCTTTCTACTATTTACCACCTTCTTCTCTCCATCCTTCCTGTGGGAATGAATAGCTGACTCATGAAAGTGTGAGATAATTATTGATTATTGTCATCTATTCTGAGGACAGGATGTTAGAGACACCATGCAGTATGTTTCTGACCCTAGCTGGTGGGCACATTGAAATGAAATACGCAATCTTTAGCAAGTACTGCGGACCCTGTGTGTTGCCTAGTCCACAGTCACTCACGCCTCCATTTTTTTTTCTTGCTAGAACAACTCCAATTTTAATGAGCTGAGGTATCTCTATGGAGCATACAAGGGGTACAGTAAAATACCTGAAATGGGGCTGGAGAGATGCCTCAGGGGTTAAGAGCACTGGCTGCTTTTCCAAAGGTCAGGAGTTCAATTCCCAGCAACCACATGGTGGCTCACAACCATCTGTAATGAGATCTGGTGCCCTCTTCTGGCTTGCAGGCAGAACACTGT
>LZPO01034862.1:6515-17958 GCA_001675575.1 Neotoma lepida
GGAGAAAGGAAGGATGGACAGAAGGAAGACCAATCATCCTTGGCTCCAAAGAGCACAGTCAAATTAACAATGGAAATCTAGGGTTAGAGGTTGTGACATGGGTTGATGCACAAATATGGCAGATCCCCAGCCAGGAAAGCAGATTTCACAGACAAGTGTGAGTTGGCTGAGAACACAGTGGGAGGTTGGGTGAGAGGCCAGTANGGATTAAGACAAGGACTAACATGGAGCAAGTATTAAAAGGCACCTGCAACAGATGCAGCCAGATAAGTAAACTCCACAGGTCACAAATGAAGCAAACTGGCTATTACAGCATTAAACCACAGGACCCCTTGGTTCAGGAAGGAAGCCTGGAGCTTGGAACCCTCTCAATTCAGCCTCCCATTGTAATGTACCATCTCACCACAAGACNATTTCAAGTAGTTATAATTTCAGAGATTTCAACATAAGAGTGGGTGACAAAGTAAGAATTGGTAGTATTTATTTAAATAGATGATCACTTTCTAAAGCAAATTTAGTGTACAGTGTAGTTTATGTAAAGAGCTTTAAAAAATAAGCTAATTATCTAAAAAAAATCTGAATCATAAACAAATATGGTACTCAAGGCATAAGAAGTACTAGCCCACTTTTAGGAATATATCCAAAATAAGCATACAAACAGCATGAGGCACCATATATACAGTATTCCAGAGTAAGTACTCTCTAGCAGTGACCATATATAATATATATACAGCATAAGGTACCATATATACAGTATTCCAGACAGCAGGGCAGAAAATCAAGAGTAAGTACTATCTAGCAGTGACCACTATGCTGTTAGAATATTATTTGATGAAATGCAATTTAAAAATAACAACAGGATGAAATTTCTTTTCTTTTTTAAAGACAGAGTTGGGATAGAGCTCAGTAGCAGAGCTCTCACCNAGCATCCTCAAGGACCCTGAGTCTAAAATAACATGTGTATTCATTAATTAGAGTGCTACATGAAAAAATATATTTTATAAAACAAAATGTAAGACCTTGCATGNTGGTTATGCCTTTAATCCCAGCATTCAGGAAGCAGAGAAAGGCAAATCTCTATGAGTTGAGGCCAGCCTGGACTACATATTGAGTTCCAGACCAACTGGGGCTACTAGTGGGATCCTGTCTCAAAAACAAACAAAAAACAAAAACAAAACAAACAAAATAAAATCTCAAGACATAAAAAAGTTTATAAAGTAAAAATGTCCACCTTTCAACAGTGAGATGAGTAGTTTATTTCTAGGTGGTTTTTGTCATTATTGTCATATAAACTTCTAAGAGTACCCCACTACTCCCCCTAAGCATTAGAAAACAGAAACTTACTTCATCAGAAGCAGAGCGCAGACACTGAACAGCAGCCTGCTTTTTCATCTCCTCTAGCGTTAGATCTGAGCACTTCTTCTTACTCCTTCCCCATTTCTTATAAGCTCCTTTCTCCCAGCCCAAGATGTCATTCTCCTGCAATGAGATTGTACCAGGTTAGATGACTAAGACTGGAGAATCAGTTGAAGAAGCCCTGAACACAACTGCTTACACACACATTTCCTACCGAATACTCAAGCACCTTAGAACCCAGTGCTCACTGGAGTCTACTTAGATTATTCATCTTCTCAAGAACCTGACTACTTGCAGTGGTAAGACATGCCAAGTTGCAAACAAGTCAACTCATGCTTGTGCACAAACAGAAATGTAACTGAAATCCAATATAAACTCCGTACTCTACACTAAATGTCTCCTGTAGTTTCTGCTTTTCAGTGAGTATTCAGGCTATGGTAAGGTTTTACAGCTTATCAATTAAATGGTTAAATCCCTATTTCTCTACCTTACTGTCTAAAGACTACCCAACAGATGTAAAGCATTTTACAGGGAATGCCAGTTTATNTTCCCTGACTTATATATGCCAGCATAAAAAAAAAAAAATCTAAAGACAATTTCAAAAGCAAGAAGGTGGGAGGGGAACACTAGCCACTGTCCTGCCACTCAGCAAAAACAAGAAAAACTGAGTGTGCCTCAGCTAGTTTTCCCATGTACTTTAAAGGGTACNTATGTAGTCAGTACATAATTTTGACTCAGACCACTTTACAAATTCTTTGGCTATACAATAACCCAATGTAAGTTCACTTAACTCTTTCCCTAAAACAGAAACTTATGGAATTATTTTCTATCACTTTGCTAGTCTGTTTTGCTTACAAAGTCTTTCATTTGATGAAGTGATTAAAACAGTAAAAAGACAAGATGTGAAAAGACTAGACAGGGCAGATAATGACTGAATGAAGGAAGTTACTATTCAGAAGGGCATTGGTCTCAGGAGATAGAGAATAGCAAATGAAGGACATGGACTATAGAAGGAAAAGAACCACAGCTATAAATTCCAACCATCTTTTTAAGAGCAAATGCAAACCATCAANTGCCAACATGATTTTCACTTTGATCCAAAACACAGAAATGATTCTTATGCTGCCATGAGTGGAAGCAGATGACCTCTGTGTGCCTCTCACACTCAGAACCTGTAATTGTCATTTGCTGGCCATGTTTTCAGAACTCAGTTCTTGGGTGAATGATGTTATTTCCATTTTCCAAGGAAATAATGCTGTTGGTCAAATAAGAATTATCAGTGTTTCCATTTATTGACTGTGTTTAGCTGAACTACTTCTGAGACCCAATACTTCTTATCTGTGGTATCTTCTGGAGACAGATGTGTTCTGTAACAAGAACACAGGCCAGAGCCTTAACAGTGTTGACTCAAAGCTTCTTCAAGACAGAGAAAATGCTCAAAGCTCCTGTGGTTCACACTATATTTAAAAAAAAAAAAGTGAGGCTGGAAAGATGACTCAGTGGTTAACAGCATTGGTTGCTTTTCTGGAGAACCTAGGTTTGATTCCCAGCACCCACATGGTAGCTCACAACTCTCTGTAACTCCAGTTCCAGGTGATCCATTACCTTCCTCTGGCCTCTGTGGGCACCAGGCATGCATGTGGTACACAGACATACATGCAGAAAAACATCTATACACATACAACAAAAAATTAGGGGGGGAAAGCATGCAGGATGGTCACTTGCAAATTACCGGAAATGGATGGAGCTTAGTTCTACCTGGGCTGAGATCAGCTTCCCTCTTAATGAGCATCCAGACCCTGAAATCTCTTACAGCTCAGCAGAGGTGACATGCACTCAGCAGTCTGTATAAACTCACAAGGACATGTGGTCTTTCTGAAGCACAATTTGACAGCGTATGTCAAACATCCTAAGCATGTACTTTTGATCCAATAAGTCTACTTCTGGGAATTCCTGAAGAAATAATCACTAATGTAAAAGATTTAGCAAAGCTATGGTGACTGTATCATTGTTAATAACGGCAAACAAGGAGAGACAAACTAAATGTCAAATAGGAGAACATAGATAAGTAAGTCATGATTCATGCAGACATAGGACAGGACAGCTACTAAAGGAATTTGAAGTGGACTGGCATGGAATGCTATAGTAATATAATAGTTAACTACAGTATAAACTTATTTTAGTTTTATACACACACACACACACACACACACACACACACACATGTACTCAAACATCTGAGAAGAAATGTTATGAATACAATCCCAAGAAACAAAACAAAATTTTTTATCATTTATACTGTCTTATGAGTCATACTCAAAGGTCAAAAAAAGCTTTACACTCAAAGCTTGGAAGTTGACAGAAATAAGAGGCAGGCTGTGAATCTACCTGAACCTGGTACCTGGCAACAGCCTCAGGTTTCCTGCCTGGCAGGCCTTTGTGTGTACATGGAGAAAGAGCCATTCTCNCTCTCTTTTTTTTNAATCATCTTTAATGTGTATTGATGTTTTGTTTTGCCTATGAAAGGGTGTTGGTCTCCTGGGACTGTAGTTAAGGACAGTTGTGAGCTGCCATGTGGGTGCTGGGAATTGAACCTGGGTCCTCTGGAAGAGCGGCCAGTGCTCTTAACCACTGAGCCATCTCTCCAGTCCCAAGAGCCATCCTCTTACCAGCGGCTTTTCCCTTTGGCATTACGCTGCAACACAGAATACAACATAATCTCCAACTGTTGGGAGATGTGCAGTCTAGCAGGAAGAAGTGAGCCAATCGTTCTGGGACAGCAATCACTAAGGAGATGCTAAAGAGGCATGTTCTATTCTTGGTCTGGGAGATAAAGAAAGGTTTCCAAGGGGGAATGGTCACTAATGCACACTGTTACACACTGACTAGAAGTCTGGCCAGTTGAGGGGGCAAATTATGCAGAAGAAACAGTGGGCTTCACAAGGCATAGAAAATATGCTCTGTAAAGAGTCTGACTAAAAATAGTTGAAGGTCAAAAGAATAGATAATTTAAGGAAATAATGTAGAAAAAAATATTTCTAAAGTTTTTACTGGTGAAAATTTAAATCTAATTCAGTAATGAGTCTGTGCCATATAACTATACTACTGAGAATGGACTTTGTAGGCTGGGGCCGTAGCTGCAGGGCTCTTGAACTGAGGTCCTAGATTCCATCTCTCCGCCAAAGATGACTAATTCTTTAGGAGGAGGGTAACATTTGACTGATTAGAGTTCAAAGTTAGTATTTGCTATCTATGAAAACCAACAAGCCAAGCCAGGCACAGTCATGAAGGGCTGTGGTCCCAGATACTCAAAGGCTGAGGCAGGAGGATGAATTGAGCCCAGGAGTTCCAGGCCAGCCTGGGTAAAATAATAAGACCACTGCAGAAAAATAAAACAAATTAATCACAAATATTCAGTTGTTAAAGTGAGTTTTTTTTTCCTTTCCAGAAAGACACAAGTCTGGCAAGATACACATAGGATATGCCATCTTAGAAGCCAGGTATCATGGCATGGATCTGTAATCTCAGTTCTTCCTCTCCTCATTTTCTTGTTTTGTTTTTATAGTACTGGGGATAAACCAAGAACCTCCACAAACTAGGCAAATGCTCTACCACTGAAATGTATCCCTAGCGCCAACTATTGTCCCTCCCCCCAANCTAGATATTCATCCTTTAACTGGCATCTCTTTTCAATAAAATTATGTCATATCTGACTAGAGATAGTTTTATTTCTTTCCAATCTGGATGCCTTTTCTTCTTAACTGTCCTGTTAATGGTCACTCATAAAAAAGATTTTATATACTTTTATCTTTGATTATGTCCTCACACAGATACTATCCAATTCTGGCATTAACCAGAAAGCCAGAGTTTACTTAGAAAGTATTTACAAAACTGAATCTTTTCTTAGAAAGTAATTACAAAACTGCCTGTTACTATATTGGTATGCTGTAGAAGCACGTGAAGCAGTTTAGTATGATTTATGACCCGAACTTCTGTCAAAAATTTCACTGCATTATAGCCACACAGAGCTATTTACCCTCTGAGTTTTAGGTTCAACTCACTGGGAAACATAAAACCTCTAACAAAGGCTACATAAAAAGATAGCACATCACGTATACCTTTTGCATTCTATTCTTTCCACTTATTTCAAGAGCTCTCCTACTCCGTACTTTTGTATAGTATGTATTATAAGTTATTAACCAACATTTTATTAAAATCACTAAACTAATCATCAGACTTGTGGTGATTATATTTTGTCCCCCAAAATATTGTGTACCCTAATAAAACTTATCTGGGGTCAGAAAACAGAACAGCCACTAGATTAAACATAGAGGTTAGGCAGTGGTAGCACATGCCTTTATTCCTAACATTCCGGAGACAGAGATCCATCCAAATCTCTGTGAGTTCGAGGCCACACTGGAAATAGCCAGACATGGTAGCACACACATTTAATCCCGGCACTTGAGATTTCATGTCTTGCTTGGGAAAGACACATGCCTTTAATGCCAAAAGTGATGACAAAAAACAAAAAAGTATATAAAACATGAAAACCAAAAACTTGAGGCCTCAAGCTTTCAGGCTTTGAACAACAGTTCAGCTGAGATTCATTCGGGTAAAGACTCAAAAGCCTACAGTCCGAGAAAACAAGATCAGCTAAATAGTTGACAAGGTGAGGTTGGCTGTGGCTTGTTCTGTTTCTCTGACCTTTCAGATAAGTTTTATTAGAGTATACAATACTTTGGGGGAAACAATATAATCACCACACAGACTTTTAAAAAAGTATAGTATAAAAAGACACAAAATACTTGTATTTTATACTGAATATAAATGTCCCCCACTGCTGAGTTCATGCTGAACTGGCTTGAGGGGAAGTCACCCAGCTGCACATGCAGAAGTAGGGCTGGCCCTTGCTTGGTTTGATTCCAAGCTTCGATGTCCCTGGAGCTTCTCCTCTGCTTCTCTGACTGCCTCCTCCTTTCAACTTGGTTTTGACCTAGCTCCTCGTAGGGGTAGAGGATGGTGACACTGGGCATCAAGTTGTCACACACCACGCAGAACCATGGAGTGTTCATTTCTGACTGGTCCCATGCCTCTCTTGAGCAGATCCTTGAAGGCGAGCCCTGCTAATTTGCTTTCAGCCACCTAAGGCCTGAAGTGGGTGGTAGTGTGTGAGCTGGGAAGAGGGGGAACATAGTCTCATTCAGACTCACTGGGCTTCTGTTCTTCAGGAGATTGTTAACAAGATGTGGGAGGCAGAGGTGGGTGCTTAGCAGCAGACAGCAGTGACACCAGCTGTACTTTAGAATACCATGTTCTTTTTCTTCCTCCAGGTCCCAATCTCTTTTTTGATAGAAGACAGCATGAAGAAGTCAATCAAAGCCCTAACCTTATGTCACCTCACCAGGGTGTCTCAAAAAGCAGCTGCTAATAAATAGACAGTTGCCTGGGGAACTCTTCTGCCTCATCTGCTTTTGATACTTTATAATTGTGTTCTGCCTTCCAGATTAGGGCTTTCAAAAAACATGCTTGATCTTATTCAGTGTCAACCAGTTGACTTTTAGTGGAGCATAGATGATAAAAAGATAACAAGTATGCATCAGTGAGCTTTCTGTTGCTGTGACAAATACACACACACACACACGCACGCACACGCACACACACACGCACACACACGTTCATACACACAGATCTGAGGAAAAATCTGAAAGGGGGAAAGATTATTTTGGCTCACAGTTTGAGAGATTTCAGTTCATAGTGGGCTGATTTCATTGTTTTGTTGGTTTTTCAAGATAGGGTTTCTCTGTGTGGCCCTGGCTATCCTGGAACTCGCTCTGTAAGCCAGGCTGGCCTCAAACTCAGTTCTGCCTGAGTGCTGGGATTTAAGGTGTGTGCCACCACTGCCCAGCTGGTAGAAAACATGGTAGAAGAGCATAGCAGTGGGAAGCTTCTTGCCTCCTAGTGTCAGGGAAGCAGAATAGGAAGAAGAGTAAGGGCAATGGAGAAGCAGCCAGGGACAGGATATACCCTCAAAAACACATCCCATTGACCCCCATTCTTGAAATAGTTCCTGCTTTTTCACACTTTTGCCCCACTTCAGGCCCTAGGTGGCTGAAAGCAAATTAGCAGGGCTCGCCTTCAAGGATCTGCTCAAGAGAGGCATGGGACCAGTCAGAAATGAACACTCCATGGTTCTGCATGGTGTGTGACAACTTGATGCCCAGCGTCATCATCCTCAACCCCTATGAGGAGCTAGGTCAAAACCAAGTTGAAAGGAGGAGGCAGTCAGAGAAGCAGANGAGAAGTTCCAGGGACATCGAAGCTTGGAATCAAACCAAGCAAGGGCCAGCCCTACTTCTGCACGTGCAGCTGGGTGACTTCCCCTCAAGCCAGCTGAGATTGGACTTTTGGGCACTTATGAATAGAAACTATGGCAGAATCTAAGATGTCTGATAATCCACTAACCTCTTCTAGACAATCCACTAACCCATTGCTTAGAACTAATACCTGCTGCTAGAAGAAATAGGAAGCTCCAAACAAACAAATGATTTTCACAGCAGCTAGACCCACTTCTACCCTCTACATCTTTCCCCAACAGTGGTTGTCTCCTTAGTGGCCCCCGACTTCAGTAGCCCAAAGTCTGCATCCGCACTACCATGTAGCTCTGTACTGCTGGCTAACAGAATGCTGGTTTCTTGTCTCTATTATTAAACTACAAATCCACACCACAGCAGATTCTTCCACATCTTCTCCTGCTTGCTCTCAGCTCACAGCTCCATCACTTACAACATTCCCCAGCCCACGCATGGGCCCCTGGTGTCCCTGTCTCCAAACTCTGCCCAACCCAATGTTTTGATGCTATGCAAGCTGTCAAATGCCTTTTAGGGACCCATCCTTAGTTGTCTCTGTGCCCAATACTGTGTTAGGCATGTCTTATGCTTTAACATTTAAGTAAGAAATAGAAACTGAATCTTAAAAATGCAATATTTATCATCAAGAATTATTTGTTCCACAATTTTGTTTTGATTTGTTTTTCAAGACAGGGTTTCTCTGAGCCTGTCCTGGAACTTGCTCTGTAGACCAGGCTGGCCTCAAACTCACCGGGATCTGCCTGCCTCTGCCTCCTGAGTGCTGGGATTAAAGGCATGAGCTACCACTGTCCAGCCCCACAAACGTATTTTTTAATACATTAAAAAAAAAATGTAAACAGGCTAGAGAAATGGTTCGAGATTAAAAGCCCATTGCTGTTCTTCCAGAGGACATGAGTTCTATTCCTAGCACCCACATCAGGTGGCTCACAACCACACGTAACTCCAATTCCAGAGGATCTGATGTCTCTAACCTCTTCAGGCATCCATACTCACGATGCAAACACACACACACACACACACACACACACACACACACACACACGATTAAAAACAATTTTTTAAAAATGTAAACAAAGGAGCTACAGATGTGGTTCAGTTGGTTGAATGCTTGCCTAGCATGCAGGAAATTCTGGGTTCAATTACTATATAACACAAACTGGGCATGGTGGTGCACAACTGTAATCCTAGGACTTGTAAGGTAGAAGTAGGTGAACCAGAAATTCAAGATCATCCTTGGATACACAGTGAGTTCAAGGCCAGCCTAGGCTACATAAGACCATGTCTCAAAAAGAAAAATAAGTCTTTCTGGTATCCTGGACAGAATATGGACCCAAGCTTATGCCNTCAGCATTTGTACTGATGCTGCTCTGACTTGTACATTCCTCACATATATTTCTCCTTTTTTAACATTTTCCACTAATATTACATGCTCCTACAAAGTAGTTCTACACTTAATGGTCAGTTTTGATTTTTTAAAATAATTTATTTATTTTATGTGCATTGGTGTGTAGGTGTCAGATCCCCTGGAACTGGAATCTCAGACAGTTATGAACTCCACGTGGGTGCTGGGAATTGAACCTGGGTCCTCTGGAAGAACAGTGAGTGCTCTTAACCACTGAGCCATCTCTTCAGTCTCATGGGTAGTTTTAATTTTAAACACACATTTGTTTCTGCCACCTTCACAGATAGTTGACAACTGCAGGATAGGGGTTAAGAGCACTGGCTGCTCTCAAAGAGGACCCTAATTTGGTTCGCATCACCTACACTGAGTGGCTCACAAACTGCCTGTATCTCTAGCTCAGGGGAATCTAAAATGTCTCCAAGGGCACCTGAACAAATGTGCCCATACACACTTAAATAAAACATAATGAAAATAAATTTAACAAAAACAAGAATCATTTTTTTTATTTGACCTTCCCCCCTTACCCCACAAGCCAAGGTAATCTCTGCCTTACCAGGGCTAAGTAGAAAAGTATTTTTGGTGACTGGGGAGACACTCAATGGACAAAGCACTTGCTGTACAAATGTGAGGATCAGAGCTTAGATTCCCACAACCTATGTAAAAAGCTGGCCAGGCATGGCACCCAACTAAAATCTTAGCACTTGGGAGACAGAAACTGAGAATCCCAGAGGCAAGCTCACCAGATAAACTGGAATTGGCATAATCCAGGTTCAATAGCCCTGCCACAATAAATAAAGTAGAGAGTAGTTGAGGAAGAGAATCTGATGTCACAGTCCTCTGTGTACTCACACACATTTGAACATGCACATACACATACAACGCCCCCCCCCAGTAGTACTCTAGGGTTGTCTATTTGCATATAGATCCTCCTCGTAACTCTAGACATAGTGTGCTTTCCCCAGCTTTTATCTGTTGTGTCTATAAGCAATAAACCAGAATTTGGAAAGAGGATCAAATTTGGGTGGAGACTCACTGTTTCTCTGATCCCTGACCCCAACTTGTTGCAATGAATAAGAGACCAGAGAACACTTGATGTCTGTCAGAGTCATGTGTATATACACTCTCCTTTGACTACATCTACACTTTACTCTGTACATCATACAGCACTTGGTACATAAATACCTCACCTTAGGAAATATATTGCTGTTGATTAAATCTTCTAGATTGAGACTCCTAATAAATAACTCTAAGAAATGAGAAGTTAAAGTCTTACTGAAAACAACCCATTCCCCATGAACTGAAGTGGCTATGAGAAACTTCCTCATTTCTGGAAAGACCATTCTTCCACATTTGCAGAGAGAACATCTTACTTGCCTCTCAAGAGTCTATTTTACACTTTCTAGAAAGATGGTGATAAATTAAAAGGCTGATCCCAAAATAACACATCTGCTAATTATGTGCTTTTTTTTTCTTTTTTTGGTTTTTTTGAGACAAGGTTTCTCTGTGTCCTGGAACTCACTTTGTAGACCAGGCTGGCCTTGAACTCACAGAAATCCATCTGTCTTTGCCTCCCAAGTGCTGGGATTGAAGGCATGCGCCACCACAGCCTGGTGATTATGAGGTTTTCAGTCCCTCCAGAACCTTACTTGAGCTGGATATGTTGGCATATGTGTTCCCAACACTTGGAAGACTGAGGCATGGATATCAGTTCAGATTCAAGGCTANCCTGGGGTATCAAAGTAAAAATCAGTTCAGATTCAAGGCTAACCTGGAGTATCAAAGTAAAAATCAGTTCAGGTTCAAGGCTAGCCTGGGATATCAAAGTAAAACAAAAGATAAAAATAAACAAACAAAAACCACATGACAAAACTTTATTTGACCTAGTTCCTAGCCAGGGCAGCAAGCAACCTAGAAGCCAGGAAAGTACAGATGTACCCAGCCCAAGGATGCCAACACCAGCTACAAGAAAACAGGCTCAAGGTAAATGATGTATGGAAACATCAGGAGCTTCAGAGAAAGTCTCTATATTATTTACTGGACTCTAGATCTTTTTTTTTCCTTTGATGGGTTTGGAAGGGCAAAGCCAGATTCTTGTCAATAAAAGTTTGTTCCTGCTATCAATGTTAGTAACAACGATTAAAACAAAAGTACTCACAAAATATCACTTTCTTTGGACTAGGAATTTTTAAAAACTACAAGATTNTATGTAAAGTTTACATACAGGGTTACCTAGCGCCCACTCTTGTGCTTGGGAAGACCGTCCCTCTAGAGGAGACTGGCAGCAGTTCTTAGAGAGTAAGGCTGAATTGGGGGATTT
>LZPO01034862.1:17973-33359 GCA_001675575.1 Neotoma lepida
AAAGTCCATGTCAGAATGTAAGCAAGAAGGAGAAAGTCCATGAGGTTAACAACTGCACCAGACAGTATATTCTACTACAATCTTGTTACTGACAGGAGTTTTCAAAAATTCCTCATAGTACACAATGATTATTTCTGATTTGGAGTACTTGAAGTCTTAAGAATGTACACCTATGGGGCTGGAGAGATGGCTCAGCAGTTAGGAGCACTTGCTGCTCTTGGCAAGAATCCAGGTTCGGCTCCCAGTATCCAGCTTACAACTGGGGATCCATAGGCATCAGGCATGCACATGGTGCACATATATCCACACAAGCAAAACACTCACATGCATAAAAATAAAAAAAATTTAAATCCTTAAGCATGTACACATACAGAGTTGGTGAGATGGTTCAACAGGTAAAGGTGCCTATTGTTAAACCTAACAACCTGAGTTCAATGCCTAGAATCTACAAAGGAGAGAGAGAATTAACATCTGATCTCCACATGCATGCTGTGGCACATGTGCCCCTCCACCTCGAAAATAAATAAAAGAAGATACAAATACCAAGTTAGTACTTGATAGCCAAGAGGCAGGCGTAAAGGCACACCTGTGAAGGATTGTCTAGATTTAGGCACCTCTGAGAATGTGTGAGGAATTGTCATGATGGAGTTGATGTGGGAAGACCTATCTTAATTATGGGTGGCATCATTCCCAGAGCAGAGTATCCTAGACTGTAGAGAATGGAGGGCAAGCTGAGCACTAGCATGCATGCATTCACTGTACTCTGTTCTTGACTGGATATAATGAGACCAGTTCTCTTTAGCTCCTCCAACTGTGACTACTCTGCCATTATTAATCATAACCTGGATTTCTGAGCCAAATAAACTTTCTCCCTTAAATTAAACTTCTGTTGGAGTATTTTATCACAAAAATAGAATATAACTAGACACTGACACAGCCATCAAATGTCACAAAGCACTTAACACACATCAATACCTGTTCCTGAAGGTCGTAGTCATAGCTGTCATGCAGAAGAAGACTGAGGATATACCGCGAATAAATCATGGCATCAATGCCACATTTCTCGAGCTCTTGTCCCAGCCAGGTTTGCACTGGGCCCAATGCATGAAGCAGAGACATGTCAGAAACAGACACGGGGCCTGGCTAAGAACTTGAGGCGCTTTCAGATGGCAGACCATCCACAACAACTGTACAGACAGGGCGCATGAACTTAGGTTGCTGACATTCTTAAAACACAGAGCATTTTCTACAGCAGACGTTCTGTTGGTGTCCAGAGAGGATTTCACTCCAGCAGAAAGGAGAGGAGCTGGACATGGAGGATAGGCAGTGACCGCGCAGCAGTCAGCTCTCTACAACACAATTTCCCTCTTCAGGCATGACCAGTGAATCAACACCATCATAACAACACACATGGAGATGCAATTTTCAACTTTCATTTCACATTGAGGCCAAATGTCAGTCTCTGGCAGAACCTACAGAAATGAAAAAAAAGGAATGAGTCACATGTAGACACAAAGTGGTGAGATGATTCTTATCTTTACATATTTATTATTTATTTATTTAGGTTTTTCTAGACAGGGTTTCTCTGTGTAGCCCTGGCTGTCCTGGAACTCATTCTGTAGACCAGGCTGGCTTCAACTTGGAGATCCCTTGGCCTCTGCCTCCCAAGTGCTGAGATTACAGGTATGAGCCACCACTACTCAGTGAGGATAACTTTTAAAAGGAAGGTGTTTCTCCTTTTAAAATGTATCTGGTAACTTGGAACAACATTTCCCCTGTGGTGTATTTGGCATTTTAAACTGAGTGACACTGTAAATTTAAAATTTTCTTATCATCTGGAATGAGAAGAAGGGTGGTCTTTGCTTGTGCCCAATGACACTAATGATCAATTCCTATCTCAAGAGACTGGACTAGTAAAATGTTTGTAGCAAATCATTAATCCACGCTTAAATACAATGGAAACAAGAGTTAAACAGTGTCATCAAAACGTTCATAAAAAACAATCTTTAAATTTAAATTCACAGGTCATTATCATGTATTTAGTATGGCTAAAACTTAGGATGGTAATCAGGGATTCGTAAAACTGGAGGTGAAGCAGAGTCTTACAACCATAGGCTCCACTGTCAGACCTGCTGTGGCCTCTCCTAGCTGGACTTCTGATTCACTGACACACTTTCTTAATACCTTCCCCCTAAACACACTTTCAATATGTCCAATAATGGATTTATTTGTTCATCTTTTGGGTTTGGGTTTTTAATGCAGAGTCTAGCTCTGAAGCCTGCTAGGAAATGAAAACTGGGGAAGCAACATTGATGAGCCTGGTATGTTCGTGAACTTCAGCCAGCAAGCATGACTCAGCAGGATTTTCAGTGAAAGGTGGACATTCCTTACAATGATTTATGCCTGAGTTTCCCAGGTGTCAATAAAATTTATACAATTAAATATATAGAAAACAATTCTAAATCCATTGTACAACTAAACCATTAGACTAATATGTGTTACTGTTTTGCTACTTTCAAAAATCCTCACTAATACACTGCCTTTATTAAACTATGAAAGGTAATTAAGTTAAAGCAAAGATTTTCTACACTTTTCATCAGCTGATATTTTCCAGCTATCTCTCAAAATTAAAACATTTTCCATAAATCACTTAATAAATGTTTGGTTCCCAGGCAAGATATCAGACAGATCACCAATAAACACATTCAGTCCTAGCCCACTTGAAGCAAGCTGACAAGTTACTCAGTGAAAACCAGCCAAGACTAAAGGGACTTGAAGCAGCTGAAGGAGAGTGAGAGAATCCGGGCAGCTTGAACTTACAGGGAGTTGGAGAAAGGTCTGAACAAAGAAACATCAGAGACTTGCAATTGGCTATCCTGGAGTAGTTAGCAGAGTATGGATAGGTGTGCCTAAGTAACTACTCGAGGCCAGCACTGGGAGCACAGAGGTCCTTGTGCTCACAGGTAAGCATTAGGGAAACCAGGAATGTTAAACACACAGTGCTGTCTTTTCAAAGGGAAGATGCATAACCTGTTTGCCAATGGAATGGAGGTGGCTAATAGCCTAGGTCAGTGGTTTTCAACCTTCCTAAAACTTCGACCCCCCCAACCATAAAATTATTTTGCTGCTACTTCATAACTGCAATTTTGCTACCACTATGAATCATAATATCTGATATGTGACCCCTGTGAAAGGGTCCTTTGACACTCCCCCTCTGCCCTCGGTAACCCCTGTGCTATCTGTAGGGCCAGGATATACCTGACTCCCAAGCTCCCACAACCAGGACCTGGGGTGGCTAATGGTCTAAATGACCTCTATAGTATCTGTATGACTGAGACCATCCAGATCCTCCTCTAAGTCCTTAAGATAACACATGTAGCCTATCTCTAGAACCCATCTTCATGGAATAAGTGATAGTATTTTGAGAAGGGTTTTGATGTAATTATGCCTCCCTAATGCACATGGGACTGTGTTACATCAGGAAACTTTTTTTTCCAAATTGTACTGTACTTAAATATACCTACAATAACCTATCCAGTGTGAACTCTAGATGTTTGAACCAACACTGACTACTGAGTCATGCTGAACGGTTATTTCCTTCTTGCCTCATATAGACAATTACTCTGTCAGCTCTGGTGGTCACAGAGGCCCCCACAGCACAGGATGAATCCCTGTGAAGGATGAATCAAATGAATCAATACCTGATCCTCAACAGCAGCAAGCAGTACCTCCAGCCAGGCCAGGAAACTCACAAACTCAGCAAGTCTGGTCTTTGTATTTGGGAAGAATTAGCCATTGTCTAAATACTGGTCTGGTCCTGCCTAACAAATCTTTTGCTGGGTGTTTGTTTTTTGTTTTTTGTTTTTTGTTTTTTTTTTTGAGGGGCGGGGGATGATGTCTTGAAACAGGATCTCATGTATTTCAGGATGGCCTGGCCTTGAAATGATCCTCCAGCCTCCATTTCCTAACCTGGCACCAGCAACCATGACTGTTCCCGAACAAATCTTACCAGACCCCAAAGAACCAAACTGCTTTCAGTTAACTTTACTGTAGTTTCAGAACAAAGTCCAAGGATATTTATAGGAATTCAAAAACACCAGGACCTAAGAAGATAAAACTTACAATGTCTGTCAACTATTCAAAATAGGAGACAAAAACGAGAAGAAAAATAAATTCACTTTAATAGACTAAAAACTTACATGCACGTGCACACACACACACTCACACCCCTACGCATTTGAATAATTAAATTTCAAATTTGATAGAAATTAAATGAGCAAGACATTCAGGCAACTCCAAGCATATGAAACATGAAGAAAATGACTCAGCACAATAAAATAAATCTGTAACCAAGAGAAAAATCCAGCCAGAGTAAAACAGAAATATTAAGTGTTCAAAGGTAAGGATAGCATCCTGTTCTGGTTGGAAACAGTGTAAGTGAGCAAGTAATGGGACAAGACTTAAAACATCAAAGCACCCATCAACCTAGTACTCCATACTTACAGAGCTATCTTTCAAAGTCAAGGTGAAATAGACTTTGTCAGACATGTAAAAACTGAAGGAACTTATTCCCGACAAACCTACCCTACAGGAAATACGAAAAGTCCTTTAGGCAGAAGTAAAATTATTCCAGCCAAAATGTGAATCCACTTAAAGAAACAAAGACAGCCACAAATGCCAGCTACATCTATCTCATTAAATATCTTTAGGGCCAGCGAGATGGCTAAGCAGGTAAAGGCACTTGCCATCTAAGCCAGGAGACCTAAATTACATCCCTGAAACACTCATGGTAAATGAAGAGAATTGACTGCTACAAGTTGTCTCTGACCTCCACCTGCATTGTGGCACACATGCATATGCATACACTCACGCACAAACAAACATGTAATATAAACTTTTAGATATTTTCTAAAAATTAAGTATCTTGCTGGGCATGGTGGCACACGCCTTTAGTCCCAGCACTCAGGAGGCAGAGGCAGGCAGATCTCTGAGTTCAAGGCCAGTCTGGTCTACAGAGCAAGTTCCAGGACAGCTAGGGCTGTTACACAGAGAAACCCGGTCTTGAAAAGTCCTCCTGCTTGTATGGCAAACACTTTATGAACTGAGCCACCTCCCCAGCCCACAGTATGTTTATGGCATGATAATACAACGTCTGAACTGTTCCTAGACTCTTGTGTTCCAGTGTAGCCATTCACAGAGCAACAAGGAAGAGATAGTTGGCTACTGTGACAGTTAGTACACTTGCTCTGAGAGAGGCCTACTAGCACTGGAGAATTTCTTTCTGCTACTTTACCTTATATACTTTTTGTAAGTTTTAAAAAAGAGTTTCCTAACCAGGAACACACAATTGGAGCACCTGAAAACTTAGCGTCTTATTATATCACATGCTAAACACAGCACGCAAATACTTCGCCTTCTTCCCAGCAGCACTATTATACCACACCACTCTAGAGTGCCACTGCACTATCCAGGTTAAAATAGTTTCTTGAACCTGGAAACAACCTAGATGCCTGTCAACTGAAGAATGGATTAAGAAAATGTGGTACATATACACAATGGAGTACTACTCAGCAGAGAAAAACAATGACCATATGATATTTGCAGGCAAATGCATGGAACTAGAAAATATCATCCTGAGTGAGGTAACCCAGACTCNGAAGGACAAACATGGTATGTACTCACTAATAGGTGGATACTAGATATAAACCAAAGGACAATCAGTCTGCAACCCACAGATCCAGGGAGGCTACCTAACAGGAAAGACCCTAGNATGACTGTAGCATAAAATAAGTTTTGGTTTTGCCCAATCACTGGGCATGCTTTAGTGAAACATTTCACTATTAGGATAANAATTTGTAACCTGTATTTACGTTCAAGATATCTGTATATTATCTCTCCTGCAGTTGTACATCAAATATTTTAATAAAAAAAAGAAAAAAATAGTTTCTTGAGCTGAGTGTGGTAGAATATATTAGAGCTGTAGTGTCCTAGAGGCTGGGCAGGAGTATCTAGAGTTTGAGGCCAGCCTGGGCTGAGACAGTCAAAAACAACACAAAAGTCAGTCAGTCTGTCACATTGAGCCACACTTTGAGTGCCCAAATACTACATCTATCTGCTGATTACTGTGAGAATGTGGGACATTCACACTGCCCAGAAGTTGTATTGGACACTGGCTTTGACTCACTCCTGCAAATGACCATGCTGAGCTAAAGAGTTATTACCTTCTCAACAGTTTACAAGCCCCTCTTGCATGAAGACAGTAGAAATCATGCTTCCTAAGACTAAATTCCAACAAGTCAAATTACACTACATCTCAGAGTACTTGTGGGTGTCTCTGACAAGGTCAGACTGTATGGGACAGCAAGAACAAATGAAGCTCATTGACAATGTAAAGAAGTCAGATGACCAGGGTAACCAGGGAAAAGGGTTCAACTAAAATAGGTACACAATGCTGTAGAGGCACAACCCCTCATGCCACATGTTCATCTACCTTTGGCAGGGATACTCAAGGCCATCAGCACCAAGTGTGATCTACCTGAGACACAGGTAACAAAATAGTTACTACCTGGAACCCAACTAATCCAGGGACTGAAGAAATCAAGTNCTGTGCCAAAGTATGCCCCGATGCTCTCTGAAAGCTTCTTCTTGGATGAGAGCTACTCATAGTTAAAGCAAGCCCCCTGGCCTCTTTTACAGGAACAGGTGTCACCAGCCACAATGACTTCAAGGGGCAAAATAAGAGAATATTAGTAGAAAACATTTAACATTGTTAAAAATTAGCACTCTAGGGGTTACAGAGATGGCTCAGAGGTTAAGAGCACTGGCTGCTCTTCTAGAGGACCCAGGACTCAATTCCAAGCACCCACATAGCAGCTTACAACTGTCTGTAACTCCACTTCCAAGAGATCCTACACCCTTACACAGACATACACCAGTCAATGCTCATAAAATAAAAATAAATAAATTATTTTTAAAATTAGCACTCTAGTTAATAGGGGAAGCTTTAGTAGCACAAATGAATTAAAACTGTAAAAGAAAAGTGATTCATAAAGGTAATTATTCTTAGAAAGGTTTCGAACAGTATGAATACTGTTGAAATGCTACTGCCACCAGCAGTGGGAGTCCAGCCTCCTGCCTCCATTACTCCTCCAGACCATCATCTCTGCCAGCACACAGGCAATCACCATCTGAGCACACTGAGCCTATGACATCCTTTCAGACTACTTTGGGCTTCTGGGGTAGGTTTCATCACAAACAAGGCTTTAAGGTTTTCAGCAGAAACCGTGACACACTCCATGTCCTACTCAGCAGAATGCCTAGACCTTAGCAGGTGATCAAAACTGTGTTGAACTAATGATTTCCTAAATCCAAATACAGGAGAATAAACTCTGAAAGGAGAGGTTTGGGAAATAACAATGTAGCAGCATTGTGGAGAAGACAACTCTGGTTACACTGTGAGTTTACCCGTATGTGTATAAAACTGTCACCCAGGATTCTAACTTACCTTTTACCACTCCACATGTATCACGGGCTACCTACTGCCGGATCCTGTGCATAATACTGGCAACACAAAGACAACAGCCCAAAGGTTTTTCCCGTCAGTATTTTCCAAACTCTTCTAGTAGGCTTTGGTTTCACTCCTGGGTATGCCAACTTCCACTTCCCAGTGAATCACACAGCCACTCTCTTCCATCTCATAGGATATTTCTGCAGTACATGGCCCAGTCTAACTGTGTTTTAACTCATCCTTCCTCACTGCAAAGAGCACACTGTTTGTTAACACACCTGGTACTCAAAAGTTTTTATTACTTGCAATTTTATTCCCATAATTATTTAACTTGGGTATCTATGGGACTTTCACAAAGAACAGATAGATGAATGGATGGATGGAGAGATGGCTCAGCAGGTAAAGGCACTTGCCACCAAGCCTTATGATGACCTGAGTTCAACCCCTAGGCCCCACATAGTGGAAGGAGGGAGCTGACTCTCTCAAGTTGTTCTCTCACCTCCACATGCATGCCTATACAAACATATGCACACATAAATAAATGCACTTTTGAAATATAAATAAATGGAGATAGAGGAGAAGGAAGAAGAGAAGGAAAAGAAACAGACGAGAACAAAGGCAAAGATATCTGAAATCCTAAGATTCTGGCTTTCAGAAACTTCTTTTTTTGGGTCTGGAAATTNTATGCAGTGTCTGCCCAGCAAGCATGAAGTGCACAACATGAAGCAGTTACACACTTGTAAATAAGCCTTGCTTGCTATCCCCAACCCCAGCATACTCTTTGCCTGGCAAACATGAAGTGTACCCATACATGAAGCAGTTACACACTTGTAAATAAGCCTTGCTTGCTATCCCCAACCCCAGCATACTCTTTGCCTGGCAAACATGAAGTGTACCCATACATGAAGCAGTTACACACTTGTAAATAAGCCTTGCTTGCTATTCCTGACCTTGGCACACAACTTGACGCAGACACTTCTCATTCTTTTTAGGAGGGGTCCAGCCTCCAAAGCCTATGCACAACCAAAAGAACCATGAAGAATCTACAACCCAAACTAAACCTAGCACTGAAAACAGCAAAGAAGGGCTAACAGCTGATTCTGTCAACTTGCTTCCTGTGCGTATCTGAAAAAACTAAATACAAATGGACAGTTCTCTAGACCTAGTTTTCTGCCCTATTCTAGCAATGTGTCAAGTCTTAGGAAATGAATAAAGCTTATTTTTAAGATAATATAATAAAAAAAACTAGTATGGGACCACATTCTTTTTATGCCAACAGGAAGAGCTGCATAAAGATTAGGCAGCTCCATCTTCACTAGTCAAGTAACAGAAGCAAACTGATGATCTATACTAGGAAGCACAGCCTCCCCACTGGCAATTAAAATTCTTTTCATACCACAGGACTATTCTTAGATTACTACCTGATACTAACTTAGTAAATAACTTTATAAAATGGAAATGCTCAGCCCTAGATGGGATAGCTATATCAATTTTCTCCTCCCTCAAGGCTCAGGGACTATCATGAAAGAGGAGCTGGAAAGACTATAAGAGCTAGATGAGAAGTGCTGTGGTAGGACATGGCCACTGCACTCATGAACTCACTGTAGCTATAGTTTCCTGCATAAGAACAAGCCGTCACAATCAGTCAGCATTCCAACAAGCAGCACTAATGGATTCAATGAGGATACAAAAATAAGTAAAAGGAGAAGAAGGGAAGTGGAACAGACTGTCTTAGGAGGTGTCTGGGAGGAGTAGGGAGGGGAGTTGAGGTGGATATAATCAAAACACATTGTATGTAAGTATGAAATTGTCAAAAAATAAATAAAAGGACTGCTTTTGTTTTGTTTTGAGATAGGGTTTCACTATGTAGGCCTAGGTGGCCTAGAACTCACCATGTAGACCAGGCTGGCCTCAAACTCACAGAGATCTGCCTAACTCTGCAAGCACTGGGATTAAAGGCAAGTATGGCCATGCCCAGCTGAAAGATATTCATTAAAAAGAAGAAAAAAAAAGACTAGTTTAGCAGTAGAGCATGTGCTGGTAGGCAAGAGCCCTGGGTTAGACCATCAACAGGAAAAAAAAGAGAGAAAGAGGAGGAGGAGGAAAGAACAAAGACGAAGACAAAGGAAGAACCAAGTTTTTATAAGAGTCAAGTACAGGTGAAAGCAGTAAGCTCTATAGAACACTGACTAGATTTCCATTAAAGCAGAACAATCCAGAGCTAGGTCATATGTGTGAGGAGTCAATAAAGGGAAGAGTTTCCCATCCAATCTGAACCAATTCTCCATCGTCCCTGCAACTGTCAAACATGCCCAGATCTGAAAGTTTTGATGGGTGTCTACTAATATCTCTGGTTTGAAAAGCTATGTACAGAAGAAAACCTTGTGTACCTTCTCACTTTACAATAACCAGTGTAGATGTTCAGTTCACTTAGATGTGTTAGATGCTGAATACTTCAGTGGGGCTACAAAATTACAGTTTATATACCTTTAAAAAAAATGCTTTTTCCCTAGCAGGGGCAAACTTCATATTCAACAGTTTACAAAATTAAAAACTTAAGAGATGTGGACCAAAGGGAAGGGGAAATGTATACACAACTGAAATAAACAACTGCACNCATGCAGACAGCAAACAAAAATCCCAAGGTGAAAATAAAGTTCAATGGGATGGAATCCTAAAAGATTTGTTGGAAAAATAATGAATGAAAATGAAATTAGGGCAGGTGAGATGGTTCAGCAAGTAAAGGTGTTTGCTGAAGCCTGGCTACCTAAGCTCAACCCTGGAAACCATATAAAAGTGGAAGGGAGAATCAGCTCCACAAAGCTGTCATCTGACCTCACACCACAAAACTGTCATCTGACCCTCACACACACACACCAAGGCACATGCACCCACACATATACACACCACACACACACAATAATAATGATAATAATAATAATTAATAATACTGTCTTTAATTTAAAAAACATAAAACTGATGAAAATTATTAAAAAATAAACAACTAAAATTTATAAAATTAAAACTTGAATTAGGAGAAATTAAAACATCACTCTAAAATATGCATTTAAACCAGGCGGTGGTGGCGCACGCCTTTAATCCCAGCACTCGGGAGGCAGAGACAGGTGGAGACAGCTTCGGCGGCGCTTTTCCTGGAACTCACTCGGTAGCCCAGGCTGGCCTCTGCCTCCCGAGTTCTGGGATTAAAGGCGTGCACCACCACCGCCCGGCACATTTAAAAATTTCTAATCTGGGAATAACAACACATGCCTTTAATCCCAGCACTCAGGTGGCAGAGACAGGTGGATCTTTGTGAGTTCAAGGCCAGCCTGGTCTACATAGTGAGTTCTGAGCCAGCCAGAGCNANATAGTGAGACATTGTCTCAAAAACAATTTTTTTTTCCTAAGCAAGTTTACCTAGAAACAAACAAAAGAAGGTTTTCAGAATGTCTATTACTGCAAAACATGATGAAACCTGTGGAGAGAATTGGCAAGTAGGTGAAAGAATTCACCCTTCAGACCTGAGTAGAGAAGGACAACTGTCCAATACACTGACAGTGTAGGAGCAAGGGCAAGAACAGAACACCTACCAGACAGACCTACCACCAGTCTGCTGGTTGGAAGTGAGGGGTTGGAGAGCTATCTTCTTGCAAATGGGGTGACTAGCCAAGCAGTTCTTGTCATGCAAATGAAGGCAAAATTTTGATTGCTACAGTTAATTGAAAGCTGTCGATCAAATTAATTCATTTGGTTGTTCCTGGTCAGCAAAGGTGCCACAATTTTTCTTTCAGGACACTTTTTGGACCAGTCTTGTATTGTGGAAATTGCTCCATAGCGACCTGTTATCTTTCTGCTTTCTCAGACATGAATATTTCTCCACAAAACTTACTCTGTCAAAGTTGAAAAACATTTTATCATGCAAAATATTAGCTCATAGCATGCATATAATTTTTCAATGTGAAACTGTAGCTTGTCAAAGTGTCTAGGTATAAAACTTCTACAGCTGTGAACTGTAAAATGTATTAAACCTACATACATGCAGGCAAAAACACTCATTCACGTAAAATAAAATAAAGAATAGCTTCACAAACTGGAGAGATGACTTAGTAGTTAAGAGAGCTTGCTGGTCTTCCAGGGTACGCTAGTTTAGTTCCCAGTGCCAACATCAGGCAGCTCACAGCCACCTGTAATCCCAGCTCACAGGTTGGGCACTCACACATGTGTGACAGACACACATATGCACACATTCAAATAAAATAGCAAATCTTTTATTTAAAGAAAAAAGAGTAAGCTTTGTAACAGCTACTAATCGCCAAAACTACATTATGCAAGCTACACTGCAGGGGAACCCTCAGAGAGGTGGAGCCACCAGCCCTCTCCACCATACAGAAATGTACCCGGCATTCTCATCAATGGCACCTACAACCTTAACCATGAACCTCCAAAACCTGTGAGCCAAATAAAATCCCTTTTCTTTGCAAACAAGCCACCTCAGATACTTCATTAAAGCAATGAAAAAACTGACTAATATACACGCAACATCCTTTAACAAAATGAACTTCAACTTTAAGCTTATCCTAACATTCCTTCAGAATTCTAGCAAAAAAAAAAATGCAACAAAAACATAAAAACAGGTGTGGTGGCATGTCTGCAATTGCAGCAACTTAGGAGGATGAGGCAAGAAAAACCCAAGTCTGGGGTTATAAATGAAGAACCTCCTCATTAACCCCACCACCACCACCACCAAAAGCTGTAGTCAGACTCAATTTTGAAATAGTGATGTATTGGCTATTATCCCAAAGGTGCTTTGGAAAAATAAGTTGAGTTAAAAACAGACTCCAGGATGAAGGAAAACAAATCCCTCCCTACTCATTTAAACACCTTTGTCCCAATTACACAGGACTAACACACACAGAGTACCTGAAAGTACACTGTAGCATAGTTCTTTTTACTCAATTACCCTCATGTGTTTTACATTCCACAGAACCAACTGACTCATGTTAAATATTTACTTGGCCACACCCCCACACTCCCCCCATACACACACACACACACACACACACATACAAATCACACGTTCTTAGAACTCATTCATTCACTACTCAGGTTAGAAATATGCACACACATAGAAGAAGCTCAAGCATTCTGTATTCACTGCCCCAATGCTTTTATTTGTAACACAGACACTAGCAATACAGCAAGTTCATCTGCTGAGACAATACTATCATTCCCAAATCTTTGGAGCAGATTTTAAGAGATTAGCAATACACAAGTTCTAATGATTAAGAAAAGAGATAAACATAAAATAACCAATACAAAAAACTATCACTAATATGCTACTCCAGGCAAGGAGCTCCATGTAATATCGGAACCGGGTACCATTTTTGAAGACTTAATCAGTAAAGCACACAAACTTAAATAGCATCATCAACATTTAAAGCGTCAACATTCAAACATAATTCCTCACCTATCTGCTCCCAATACAAAGTGGGGTGTGATGCTGATAGGACAAAAGAGACAGAATGGTACGGACAAAAGTTAGCAATGGGAAAAATTTGGAGGTTTCAACTGCTACCCCAAATACATTTTTAAAGATTAAAGCGGAAAAACAGCAGGTAATGTCTAACAACTCTGATTTTCCACTAACCTACCTAAGCTATATACAAAAACCTGTTGCCTACAGACAAGCATCATCATTTTCAAGATAGTTTAAGATTCCATACTAAATCTGTGCAAAAGCCCACTCCAGCTCATCCCTAAGCAAATAAAGTAATGTAGGCAGAGCTAAAGAGATGAGTTCTACTTTATATACATGTGTTAGTACATGTGTCAGAATTAAATCTGTGGGCACTGTCATAATAAAGTAGTGCAAACAAAGCTAGGAGGTGGTGGTGCACACCTTTAATCCCAGTACTCAGGAGGCAGAGGCAGGAGGATCTCTGTGAGTTCAAGGCCAGCCTGGTCTACATGTTGAGGGCCAGAGCAACATCTGTCTCTTATACACATCTAGATGTGTATAAGAGACAGGTTCAAGGCCAGCCTGGTCTACATAGTGAGTTCTGAGCCAGCCAGAGCCAAATAGTGAGACATTGTCTCAAAAACAATTTTTTTTTCCTAAGCAAGTTTACCTAGAAACAAACAAAAGAAGGTTTTCAGAATGTCTATTACTGCAAAACATGATGAAACCTGTGGAGAGAATTGGCAAGTAGGTGAAAGAATTCACCCTTCAGACCTGAGTAGAGAAGGACAACTGTCCAATACACTGACAGTGTAGGAGCAAGGGCAAGAACAGAACACCTACCAGACAGACCTACCACCAGTCTGCTGGTTGGAAGTGAGGGGTTGGAGAGCTATCTTCTTGCAAATGGGGTGACTAGCCAAGCAGTTCTTGTCATGCAAATGAAGGCAAAATTTTGATTGCTACAGTTAATTGAAAGCTGTCGATCAAATTAATTCATTTGGTTGTTCCTGGTCAGCAAAGGTGCCACAATTTTTCTTTCAGGACACTTTTTGGACCAGTCTTGTATTGTGGAAATTGCTCCATAGCGACCTGTTATCTTTCTGCTTTCTCAGACATGAATATTTCTCCACAAAACTTACTCTGTCAAAGTTGAAAAACATTTTATCATGCAAAATATTAGCTCATAGCATGCATATAATTTTTCAATGTGAAACTGTAGCTTGTCAAAGTGTCTAGGTATAAAACTTCTACAGCTGTGAACTGTAAAATGTATTAAACCTACATACATGCAGGCAAAAACACTCATTCACGTAAAATAAAATAAAGAATAGCTTCACAAACTGGAGAGATGACTTAGTAGTTAAGAGAGCTTGCTGGTCTTCCAGGGTACGCTAGTTTAGTTCCCAGTGCCAACATCAGGCAGCTCACAGCCACCTGTAATCCCAGCTCACAGGTTGGGCACTCACACATGTGTGACAGACACACATATGCACACATTCAAATAAAATAGCAAATCTTTTATTTAAAGAAAAAAGAGTAAGCTTTGTAACAGCTACTAATCGCCAAAACTACATTATGCAAGCTACACTGCAGGGGAACCCTCAGAGAGGTGGAGCCACCAGCCCTCTCCACCATACAGAAATGTACCCGGCATTCTCATCAATGGCACCTACAACCTTAACCATGAACCTCCAAAACCTGTGAGCCAAATAAAATCCCTTTTCTTTGCAAACAAGCCACCTCAGATACTTCATTAAAGCAATGAAAAAACTGACTAATATACACGCAACATCCTTTAACAAAATGAACTTCAACTTTAAGCTTATCCTAACATTCCTTCAGAATTCTAGCAAAAAAAAAAATGCAACAAAAACATAAAAACAGGTGTGGTGGCATGTCTGCAATTGCAGCAACTTAGGAGGATGAGGCAAGAAAAACCCAAGTCTGGGGTTATAAATGAAGAACCTCCTCATTAACCCCACCACCACCACCACCAAAAGCTGTAGTCAGACTCAATTTTGAAATAGTGATGTATTGGCTATTATCCCAAAGGTGCTTTGGAAAAATAAGTTGAGTTAAAAACAGACTCCAGGATGAAGGAAAACAAATCCCTCCCTACTCATTTAAACACCTTTGTCCCAATTACACAGGACTAACACACACAGAGTACCTGAAAGTACACTGTAGCATAGTTCTTTTTACTCAATTACCCTCATGTGTTTTACATTCCACAGAACCAACTGACTCATGTTAAATATTTACTTGGCCACACCCCCACACTCCCCCCATACACACACACACACACACACACACATACAAATCACACGTTCTTAGAACTCATTCATTCACTACTCAGGTTAGAAATATGCACACACATAGAAGAAGCTCAAGCATTCTGTATTCACTGCCCCAATGCTT